>JAGKTI010002911.1:0-27829 GCA_018397915.1 Birgus latro
CATGGGATGCAAATCGCGTGAAAAGGCGGGAAAAAAAAAAAAAAAAATAAGTTTTTTGGTTGATTTGCGTCAAATTTTTTTGCATTCTAGTGGCCGTGTCTCTCTCCCAAGGTAAGACCTTGGCAACACTGTAATGGCTCCTATGAGCCTTGCTGTAGTAACAAAAACTCAGTGCTCCACAAGCAGCTAGACAGCAGGGTCATGCCACATTGTGTTGTCCCTTTAAATCTGCCATTTCCCCCTCCCACCCGAGGCTGAAGCCGTTATTGAAATATTGTGATTGTACACTGTTTTTGACTATAGTGTGAAGTGATTGTGTTTATTGAACATAGATTTATTGTTTGTAAAGCATTGGGGCCTGTTATCAGCTGTCAGGCCTAGAGGCAGGAGTCTGGTTTGTTATAGCGGGGTTTCCACTCTCACCCTGCCGTAAATTATGTATTTTACCTATACAGTAAGACCTCACTATAATGGACTAATTGGGGCTCAGGCCAGTCCGAAATATGCGATTTTCCGATAAAAGCAACATCCGGACTTACCCCTGCTAATCTGGACTTTTTCCGATATATCAGACATTAGTCCGGATTGCATCGGTAGTTTTCACCACCATTGCAGTATTGTACTGTGTTATACCTTCACTACATTAATCAAATGGTATAATAATACTGTACTATGCACTGAAAAACGTCTTTTAATGTCTTATTGTGGTGAACATAGCTGAAGTTGTCAGGCAGTCCGGACTGCTTTCTGGCTATATCGGACTTTTTCCGATATATAGAGGTTTAGTCCGGTAGCTCCTCGAGTCCGATAAAAGCGAATTCCGGTCTACTGAAGTCCGTTATATCGAGGTTTTACTGTATAGTGAAGCCATTACTTATTTCTGTGAAACATATAGTGCCTGGATTAGTGAAGTAACTGACCTACCATAGCAGGCATTATGTTATGCCATAGAGATACATAGACATATGTATTAGTTGCTAAAGGTACGCCATACAGTAAGGAAGGGAATAACAGAGGACGCTGGGATGGAATCATGTGATAGTGTTTTATATTGCTTATGGTTCATTGTAAAATATACGTATAAAATAGTGCAGCGAGTGTTCACTGAGAAATATTGCGTGCATTGACTGACAGCGAAAAGTTTATGCAGTTATCAGGGACAAGAAAATACGCCAAACAGCAACACATATATGACATTATATACGTATGTCGTGCAGCGATTGTTCATGGAGAAATCTGTTTGTGTGCATCGCATGTGTTAGGCAAACGTAGTGCAAGGAGGAGAGAATAGGAGACACACACACACACACACACACACACACACACACACACACACACACACACACACAGGTCACTGACAGAGGGAGACATCTTCCTGGATAGCAGGGAAATAATCGCTGAATCAGCAGCGAAAGGAGACCAGCCTATTGTGATTATGTGAATGAGTGTGTGAGTGGTGGTCCCGTCGGGCATTCGTAAAAAAAAAAAAAAAAACGCAGGTTTCGGGATAAAGAGAACAAGATACAGTGGAATAGAAAAGTTTCCATGTGGTTGTATCATGGCGGAAAGCGATGGCAGTTTGTTTACATTTGGCGAAAGGGAATTTGTGGGCTTCTCCGACGAAGATGCGGGAAATGTAAGTACAAAACTGAATCAAACAAGAGTAGCAGGAGTAGAATAAACGGCAGAGAGGAATGTCCAGGAATTAAAAAAAGGTCTATCTATCTATCTATTGCCAGACGCCACAATCCCGCAAGGGGTGGCCATTTGACTTTGAGTTATTTGTTTTACAGGGAGGGGCACTAACCCTCCACCAACCCACTTGTTGACACGCAGGGAGCACATATGGTTTGGTTATATGGTTACCACCCAGCGTTGTAAATGGTTTCTTGGCTTACAGGAAACCATTTGGCTTGTCACTCAATGTAAAGCCACCTGTAAAAGAAAGAAAAGCAATAAGAAGTGACAGGAAAGATAGGAAAAATAGGAAGAGAGGAGGGCAGGCACAGAAAAAGAATGATAAAGGCTAAGGAAGAAGTAGGCAGCACTACATCAAGTGAGTGGATGATGGTCACCACCACCTACCATTAAAAAAAGGTATGGGTAGTAATTGGAGTGCTGCAGAAGCGGACCTTAGAACAGGAGAGAGAGATGAAAGTTTTACAGAACAAGCTGGAAAAAGTTTGCACACGCAGTGTGGAACAAGAAAGAGAAGTCGTGGAATGAAAAGTGAGTAATGAATCTGCCACAAATGAAATAAAACAGCTCAAGAGGGAAAACAAGAGGTTGGAAGAAGAAAGAGACAGAATGAAAAGTAAATTAGATGAGTATGATTCAAAATCAAGGATGCAAGATGAACATGTTAGGAAATCAAGGAGCAACGTAAGGGGTGGAAGGAAATTCAGGAGGAAGGGCATGTAAATTTGAAAGATATTATAGAACAACAAAGCAAGGAAAAGGTGGAGAAGGAAGTGGTTAGGGTACTGAAAAGTAGAGAATCTTTAGTCAGGGATGCAGCAGATAAGAAAAAATGTGTAATAATTTTAGGGGTAAAAGAAAAGCGTATGACAATAAGATCTGAAAGAGAAAAAGAATTGAGTAAATTTAAAGAAATAATATCAGTAGTCATGGAGGGTAACAACGAAGCCCAAGAAGAGATTGAAGAAGTGTTTAGGTTAGGTAAGTACGAGGAAGAGGGGTAAGGCCATTGAAGGTGAAATTCAAGTCCCAGGTAATAGTAAATGAAATTATGAATAGGACATGGAAATTAGCACACAAAGAGGGGTTCAAAAATGTTTGGCTAAGGAGAGATGCAAATGAGGAAGAAAGAGCTAAAATAAAGGAGTAAGTAAAGGAAGCTAAGGTAAAAAACGAACAGAGAACGGAGGAGGAGAAGACAGTGTTTTATTGGAGAGTTATGGACCACAAATTGAGGAAGTGGTACTGATGGAGAGGAGGAGAGAAGAGGGTATAAGTAATAATGAAAAAAGTTTGAAAGTTGCGTACACTAATGTTGATGGATTAATATCAGCAGTGTTAGAAATCAACGATTTCTTGAGGGTACACGAACCTGATGTTATGTGCTTTGTAGAGACTAAGTTAAGGGAGAATATTGATATCCATATGGGAAATGGCAAATACAAATTGTGGAGAAGAGACAGAAAAGATAAAATGGGAGGAGGAGTGATGATAGCAGTGAACAACAACTTAAGTGTAGACTCTGTGGAAATGGGAGAGGGTAGGGCCGAAGTGATAAACATGAAATTAGAAACTGGAGGGAACTGTAAGAGAGATATAGCAGTAGTATATGTTCCATCTAAGACAAGACTATGGATTGATGGCGCATACCAGGAGATGTTGTCAGACATGGTTCGTTATCTACAGAAAGTGATTGAGAAAAGCAGCAATATAATTCTAATGGGTGATTTTAACTGTAAAGAGCTGAACTGGGAGGAATGGGACGCAGGAGGCGGCGAAGATTCATGGGGCACTACATTGTTAAACATTGTAATGAATAATGTAATGACGCAGTAGGTCAAAGAAGAGACACGATTCCGAGGTGATGACACACCAGCAAGATTAGATTTACTGCTAACCAAAGAACCTGACATAATTGAAACCTTGAAATATCTGTATCCTGTAGGAAAAAGTGATCATGTGGCCACTGAGTTCCAGATGGTAATAGGGAACATGGTGCCAAGAGGTGAGCTTTATAGACAGGGAAGATACAATTTTGGGAAAGCAAACTTTATAGAACTGAGAAAATTTTTTGAAAATGCAGATTGGAGAAAATTCAGAGAAACAAGTGAGATTCAGAGGAAGTGGTATATCTTTCTAGACCTCTGTATTTCAGGAGTGGAAAAATATGTTCCAAGAGTAAGTGGGAAAGAAGACAGGAAAAAGGAGTGGTTTTAATACAAGGTGTATGATAGCGAAAAAAGAGAGGGAGACATGGTGTGAAACAAATGGAGAAAGAGAGGTAATAACAAAACAAAGGAAGAATATAAAAGAACTAGAAATGAATATACAAGAATTCGTAGAGAGGAAGAAAGGAGCTTTGAAAAAGGTATAATCGACAAATGTAAGGAAGAACCCAAATTGTTTTATAGATTTATTAATGGCAAATTGAAACAAAAGGAAGGAATCATCAAACCGAAAGTAGGAGAGGTCTATAATGCAGCAATGCAAGCTGAAATAATGAACAAACATTTCCAATCGGTTTTTACTAATGAAAGGGAGTTTGTGGAGAGGGAGGGAGTGACTGGGAATGTAGTGATAAAAGATATAAAAGTGGAAGTGCAGGAAGTGTACAAATTACTGGAAACTCAAGATGTTAGGAAAGCCCCAGGACCGGATGGAATTTCAAATTGGGTAATGAAGGAATGCAGAGAACAACTGGCAGATAAGATTCACAGTTTAATTGTGTGTTCGCTGGAAGAAGGGAAAGTGCCTTGGGAATGGAAGAGAGCAAATGTGGTACCAGTTTACAAGGGAGGAAACAAGGAAGAACCCCTGAACTATAGACCAGTGTCCCTAACCAGCATGGTTGCAAAATTGTGTGAGAAGATTCTGAAAGATAGGTGGATAAAATATCTGGAAGAGATGAATATTTTGACTGAAAGTCAATTTGGATTCAGAAGTGGAAGGTCATGTGTTTCCAACTTGCTGAGCTTTTACTCAAGAGCGATTGATGTGCTACAGGAGAGAGACGGTTGGGTGGACTGTGTGTATTTAGATTTGGAGAAGGCCTTTGACAAGGTACCCCATAAGAGACTAATGTGGAAATTAGAGCATATAGGAGGACTGAAGGGTAACCTCCTGGAATGGATGAGAGACTTTTTGAGAGACAGACAAATGAGGACAGTAATAAAGGACAGGATGTCTGGATGGAGAGAAGTAACAAGTGGTGTCCCACAGGGCTCGGTGTTGGCGCCAGTAGTGTTCCTGATTTACGTAAATGATATGGTAGATGGAGTGAACAGTTATGCAAGTGTGTTTGCTGATGATGCAAAGATCTTGAGGAAGTTAGAGGTTGAAGGGGACTGTAAAATGCTGCAGGGGGATCTGGATAGGACACAGGATTGGAGCCGGATGTGGGAAATGAAATTGAACGCAAAAAAATGTAAAATACTGGAAATGGGTAAAAGCACCAAGAGATTTTCACTGAATTATATGACGGGTAATGAACCAGTCACAAAAGCGAGAGAAGAGAAAGATTAAGGAGTGCTGGGCCAGGATAGTTTGTCACCTGAAAAACACATTAACAAGATAGTTAGAGAGACATATAATCTCTTGACCAATATAAGAGTGGCATTTCATTACATGAATGAAGAGATGATGAAAAAATTGATAGTGGGCATGATCCACCCCAGGTTAGAATATGCAGCTGTAGTGTGGTTCCCATACAAAAAGAAAGATATAAACAAGATTGAGAGAATACAAAGAACAGCAACTAAGATGGTTCCCAGTCTGGCAGATCTGTCATACAGTGAGAGGCTAGAAAGGCTGGATTTGCCTTCCTTAGAGGAAAGGAGAGAGAGGGGTGACATGATTGTGGTGTTCAGGACCTGATGGGAGTAGATAAAATTGACAGAGAAGATCTGTTTGTATGGAATAAGAGAGCAAGAGGACATGGACTGAAACTGAAGAAGCCACACTGCTTGAAGGGCATCAAGAAATATAGTTTTCTGTATAGATGCATAGACCTGTTGAATAGACTGGACAAAGAGATCGTCCAGTCTAAAACCTTAAACGAGTTTAAAGCAAAATTTGACTTACTGAGAAAAAGAGACAGGACCCCATGAGCGTAGCTCATTTCCTGTATATCACAATTAGGTAAATTCAATTAGGTAAATAAACACACACACACACATGCTCACACACTACCTAACTCATCTTCAAATCCTTCAAGTTCCTGCCAGCAGCCCAACACCTCTGGAACAAGTCTATCTATCTATCTATATACCTAGGCTGCTTCGCCCAAGATTTGGGAGGTAGCCGAGACAGGTCAACACACTACCAATTAATTCATCCACTCATACACATTCATTCGCATCTTAGCCGTAAAGGGGAGAAGGGACAGATCCTCACCGTACCACACCACACGAGGGTCAACTACGCAGTGCAGTCAGTGACATCTATAGCAGGGCCCGACAGCAAAGCTGGTTTACCCCTGCCACATCATAATGGATCCAGCCCCTTACCCGCACCTGACCTGATCAGCTGATCAGACAAAATGCAAGAGAATATCCCCTCAGGGCTGCGTCATCATTTATTCATTCACAGTTTCTCTCCATTCATTTCTATCACGCACAGCCACTCTTCCTTGCTCAACAGACAACCCTCTCGCATCCAATGCTCTCTTCACACTGTCCATCCACCCTATTCATGGTCTTCCTCTCAGCCTTACACCTCTCACATCAGATCTAGTTATCTTTTTCACCAATCGCTCATTATCCATTCTCTCCATATGCCCAAACCATCGCAACACCCTCTGTTCA
The DNA here is from genome assembly GCA_018397915.1 of Birgus latro. Taxonomy (NCBI): domain Eukaryota; kingdom Metazoa; phylum Arthropoda; class Malacostraca; order Decapoda; family Coenobitidae; genus Birgus; species Birgus latro. The sequence goes on from JAGKTI010002911.1 coordinate 6,501, forward strand.
ACTCGATCAGCCATCTCCCGAACAATTCCAGTTCTCCTTCGCACTTCATCATTTCTCACTCGATCCATACGCGTCACTCCACACATACTCCTCAGACACCTCATCTCCATTACATTCAAACTTTTCCTCTCTGCTACACCCATATTCCATGTTTCAGCCCCATATAATGCAGTCGGTACCACAACACCCTCATACAGCCTTCTCTTTACATCCATTCTGAGTGAACGACATCCAAACACTTTTTTCATTCCTCCCAGCACCTTTCCAACTTCATTCATTCTAAACTTCACTTCTGCATCTATTCTTCCATCCGTAGCAACATGTGACCCTAAATACTTAAAACACTCAACCTCCTCAAGCAACTCACCATTCAAAACTATATTCATCCTCCTACCATCTACCAACCTCGTACACTTCATCACTTTACTCTTATTCTCATTTATTTTCAGTTTCCTCCTTTCAGACACCCTTCCAAACTCCTCTACCAACTGTCTCAATCTCTCCTCTGAATCAGCCACCAGTGCAGTATCTTCCGCAAACAGCAGCTGCTTCAGATTCCACTCTCCACCATCATTCACCAAACTCAGTCCTCCACCTAACACTCTTGCATTCACCTCCCTTACAACACCATCCATATAAATATTAAACAACCAAGGCGACATCACACATCCTTGCCGCAGCCCCACTCTCATGGGAAACCAATCACTCACAGTATTTCCCACTCTTACACACGCTCTGCTATTTACATAAAAACTTTTCACTCCTTTTAGTAACCTGCCATCAAGGCCATTCAATCTTAAAACATTCCACAAAGCCTCCCTATCAATTCTATCATATCTATCTATCTATCTATTGCCAGACGCCTCAATCCCGAATGGGGTGGCCACAAACAAATCGCCTCCATGTCACTCTGTCCCCTGCCATTTCACTACCACGCTCCCAACTCTCACTCCCCTCTCTCATATACCCCCCCACTCCATCCCTCCATCTCACCCTCGGCCTCCCTCTCCCTCTCGCCCCCTCCACCTCACTCACATACACTCTCCTCGTCAATCTTTCACTCTCCATCCTCTCCACATGCCCAAACCACCTTAACGTGTTTCTCCTAACACTTCCCATCACGTCCTCAAGCACACCACAACGCTCCTTCACTTCCTCATTTGTTAGTCTGTCTCTCCATGTGACTCCACATGCTCCTCTCAAATAACTCATTTCCACTGCTCTCACTCTTGACTTCTGTCCTTCCAACAGGGTCATCATATGCTTTCTCTAAATCCATGAATGCCCAAAACACATCCTTACCTTTCGCTAAATACTTTTCACACACCTGTCTCACAGCAAACACCTGATCCACACATCCCCTCCCTCTCCTAAAGCCACACTGCTCATCACCAATCACTCCCTCTGTACCCTCTCTAACTCTCTTAATTAACACTCTACCATACACCTTACCTACCGCACTCAACAGACTTATACCTCTAAAGCTAGTACATTCATACTTATCACCCTTACCTTTATACAATGGGACCACACAAGCACTTGCCCAGTCAATTGGCACCATACCTTGCACAAAGCACGCATTCAACAATCTTACTAACCAGTCAACGATAGTCGCTCCACCACATTTCAGGCATTCCACAGCACACCCATCCATACCTGCAGCTTTCCCTGTTTTCATCTGCTTTACTGCCTCTTGCACTTCCTCCATCGTGATCAAAGATTCATTCAGCTCTCCCAGCACATCTATTCCTTGCACCCTTCCATCTGCCACAATCTCAGCCTCCTCTTCCTCCTCTACATTCAACAATCTTTCAAAGTACTCCGCCCATCTCTTCCTTACTGCATCCATCTCAATTAACATCCTTCCATCCTCTGCTTTTACTCGCTCCTCCTTCCCAGACTCTCCCTTTCGTACCCTTTTCACCTCCTTCCAAAACATTTTCTTATTCTCCTGAAAATTCTCAGTCATCCGCCTACCCCACCTCTCATCTGCTGCCACTTTAGCATCACGCACAACCCGTCTCGCCTTATTCCTCTTTTCCTTATACCTCTTATATGACACCTCATCCTTCCTCTGCAACCACACTTCATATGCATGTCTCTTCTCACCCACAGCCATACTTACTTCCTCGCACCACCATTCACTTCCCTTTCTTACACCACCACCCACTCGTCTCACACCACACACCTCTTCTGCATGCCCCACCACAGCACTCTTAAACAACTGCCATTCCTCCTCCACACTCCCACTCTCCTGATCTTTCACTGTGTACCACTGATCTCTCAATTTCTCCTGATACTCTATCATTTTCTCTCTTTTATCTAACTCACTCACATTCAAAACCTCCCTGCCACACCTAACTCTCCTAGCTCTCACCCATCTCTTACCTACTCTCAACTTTCCCTCCACCAGGTAGTGGTCAGACATACCTCCACCCTCCCCTCTCAAAACTCTCACATCCAACAATCTTCCTATTACATTCCTGGAAACAACCACATAGTCCATCAATGCTCTGTCAACAATCCTTCCACCCTCCTGTCTCACCCATGTATACTTATAAATATCTTTCTTCTCAAACAAGGTATTCCCAATCACCATCTCTCGCTCAACACACACACACCTATCATTCGTTCCCCGTTTTCATTTCTTCCAGGCACACCATGCATACCAACTACACCTTCGACTGCTACATTTCCCACTCCAGCATTCAGATCCCCCATCATTACCACATTCACATTCGCTCCAAAGCTCTGCAAACACTCATCAACATCATTCCAGAAAGACTCCTTCTCTTCTTCATCCCTTTCACTACCAGGCCCATATGCACTCACAAATACCCACAACTCACGTTCAAATTTCGCTTTCACCCACATCAGTCTCGATGACACCTCTTTCCATTCAATCACACACTGCTGTACTTCCGGGCTCACTAACAAGGCCACACCTTCTCTTGCCCTTCCTCTATCAACACCTGACAATCTTCCATTCACACTTCCAAATGTAGACTCGCCTTTCCCTTTCATCTTTGTTTCACTCAGAGCTAACACATCCAACTTTCTTCTCACAAACATTCTCCCAATCTCCTCCCTTTTAGCCTCAATCGTACTACAACCACGCACATTCATAGACCCAGCCTTCAGGGTACGGGGATAACTCGATCCCCCATCCCTTTCTTTGGCCTGTCTCTTTCTAGGAACTAAAAAACAGAGGAGGGGGTCCCTAGTCCCCTCACCCCGCCCCTTTTAGTCGCCTTTTACGACACGCAGGGAATACGGTGGCGGAATTCTTCCTAACACAATCTGGCCGCAGAGTAGTAGTACCACCCCATAGTGCGGCCAGATTATGTCCCCTCCCTACATTTCTATATTTTTTACACAAATAAGTATTGTTTTTTACATATACACATATGATATGGAAGGAAGTTCAACTTCAGTGTCAGTACCTAGCAAAAAGACTAGTGGTCATGTTGAGTTTCTGAGAGCACTATCAAAAAGCTTATGATATTTCACATGTATACTTTGAGTAAAAAAATAAAAATAAAACCTAACGAGTGAAAATATGTAGGTGTTTGTGAGGCAGGGAAATTGAGCATTTTTATCTTGCTTGCTGGCGAGGAAGAGTATTCTATCTTTGTCGTCCATTTACTCAAAAACTATTGGACGTATTTATTTCCTGTAAGAACCACATTAAAGATCTGTGAATTCTGTGTATGTACAGGACATAACTATGTAATTTCTCTGATGAAAAGTTGTTGTTATGTAGGCAGTTATTGTGTGCGCATGACGAAAGTGCACCGTGCCCGTGAGTACCCTGTAGTTTTTTGCGATTTACTCGGAAACTATGAGGCGTATCAAAAATCAGAGGGGCCCCTGAGAAAGCTCATGAAATTCTACATAAGATTATACAATAAAAGCATAAGGTGTTCAAGAAAACTTTTGCATTAGAGCCCCCAGATCAAAAATAATTTTTTAAAAATGGTTTTTAGTTTTTGGTTATTTTCTTGAAAAGTACAAATCGCATCACAACCGGACACACCTCATTAGAAAGCCAATGAAATTCTCTATCTAAACTTCTAATAGCATTTTTCTGTATGATGGAAAACATTCGAACGACAGTGTTGGGAAGTGAGATCGATGTTCCAAAATGTTTATTCACGGCGGCCTAATGCCTTTTTTTTTTTTTTTTTTTTTTTTTGCTAGAACAAACATTGGTAGACAAGATGATGTGGGTTTCATGGAAATATTTAGAGGTTTGGGTGGCGAAAATAAGGTGAGAATACAAGTTATTTGCGTCGCCTGGGCGGCCTGGTGTCATGTGCGAATACAGGCCAACTCGGCCCATTGCAAACTCGTCCCAATGCCAACTTGTCCCATGACCAATTTGGCCCATTGTATTGTACAAAAAGAAACACTTGGTAAAACTTATAAAATACTTTTATTTATTCCCTCCATAGTAGTTTTCTACAGTTAAAATTATTAAAAATAGTAAACTTTATTAGTTAAAAGCAGTCTATCGAGTGGATGGCAGTATGGTAAGAAACTGCTCTCGGTAAATTTTTTGCAGACCTGTCACCTGTGTTGTACTCCTCCCAGAGTTTTACAAGTTGTCCATGTTGTTTTGTGTATTTGGTGTGTTGTTTTCGCAACACCTTCCCATCTGGGAGGAGACGCACTTAAAGGGTTACTAGTTTGACCTTGTTATGAAGTAACTTGATGAGCAGGTAAAAGCTGAGTTTTCCTTTGCGCGCCTTCAGATTTAGCCATTATGTCAACCTTCAACATCATTATCTATCTGTCTGTCTGTAAGCATGATTATGTAAGTATAATTATATAATTGCTACAGGTAAAATTCTGTGCTTTGTAATAATTGGTGATTGTTAAATTGAGAGTTTAAAGAGTTGTCTAAGCGAGTTGAAAGAGAGGAAGTATGTCTAAGGTCCATGGTACAGCTGATGCTCTGAGTTGGTGTTCCAAAATGGTCCAAGTTGGTTCGCCAGGTGGGCCAAGTTGGTAATCGTTAATGGTCCGAGTTGGCAGTGGGCTGAGTTGGACCTACACCGCGAGCGTGGGTGAGTAAAATCGTGAGCCATGAAACTTAATAAAACTTATCCGTGCGCGAAAGGGTTAATACATCTGAAGGGAAAGTAATTGTGGCAAATTTGTACATGCCACCCAGATGAAACACATGGGAAAGAGGCAAATATGAGGATCTGGCAGAGAGTACAATTCAGAGCTTAAGAGCATTACTACATAGAATGGAGGAGAAATCGGAAAGAATTATACTAACTGGAGATTATTACGTAAGTAAATTGGAATACTCTAGATATAATAAGCCAGAAACCTGTTGGGACCAGTAGCTCCTGGATCTAGTGCAGGAGTTTATCCTAACGCAACATGTAAAGGAAAGCACCAGAAAAGGAGGACTTGATGTACCATCAGTATTAGATCTTACATTTACTAGGCAAGAAAACGATATTGACAATTTAATGTGTCATCCTCCATTCGGTAAAAGCAACCATGCAGTACTAGATTGCAACTTTAGGATTGCATATGGCATAGTTAACAGCAGAGAAAGTTACAAAAAGAACCTAAACTATAAAAAGGGAAACTACCACGACCTAAAGAAGTACTTCTTAGAAATAGATTGGGAAAAGGAACTTAGAGGACAAGATTTAATTGTTATAAATAAAAAATTCTGTGAACTTTATGAAATAGGAGTCCAACAGTACATCCCGCAGCACAGAGAAGAGGAAAAGAAAATAAAGAAATGGCTTAATACAGAATATAAGAAATCAAGAGAAAAAAAGAGACTTGTTGTGGAATAGATACAGAAGACACAAAATTGAGAGGGCATATAACAACTACAAACAGGCAAGAAACTATTATACAAGAATAAGGAGAGAAGCCCAAAGACAGTTTGAGGAGACATTGTAAGTAAACTGAAGTTATTCTACAGCTACATCCAAAGCAAAACCAAAGTAAAGGATAAAATACAATCCATTACGGATGAGGGGATCACCTGTGCACAAGAGGAAGATATTTGTGAAGCACTAAGTAAGAATTTCCAATCAGTTTTTACAAAAGAAAATAATTTTGAGAGGAATGATATGGAACATGTATGCCCACACATATTACCAGATATAAAAATATCAGAAAAAGAATTACAGGAGGAGTTAAGTAAATTAGACAAAGGAAAAGCAAATGGTCCTGATGAAATTTCATGTTGGGTGTTACATGAATGTGCAGAGGAGTGAAGTAAATCATTACCTTTAGTATTCAAGAAATCCATGGGACAGGGTAAACTACAGTTGTCCCCCACTTAATGAATGGGTTAGGTTCCTGGAAAACCGTTCGTTACATGATTTTTCGTTGCACGAGCCCATTATAGCATTGGTTCAGTGGGGTTTGGTTCCAGACTTCCGATTTTCCCCCCCCATCTACTAGTATTCACTCTTCTTTGCTCATTATGAATAAATGTTTATGTATCTTATGACTCCATAACTCATATTCTACAACTATTGTACATACAGTATGTCTACATTCTACAAATACATACGGCACTTTATTTAAAGATGCTCGACACTGTAGACGGTGCCAGGTCATGGAGGTGAGGTATAGTTTGTTTTTCACCACGTTCGTCCAGTCTTACTATATCCAGCTTAGTCTTGAGCGTAAAGCTCTTCCTGGAGGCCTTGGCTGCTTGTTGGCAAGGGCTAGTTGCAGGTCATTTAGGCATGGTGGGCAAAAAGTAGTGCAGTAATGCACATGCGAACTTGGGAAGGCTACAGCTGTTTTGTTTTCAGTACTAGTACGAGCATTGTGTCGCTGGAGGCACTGCTGTCAACAACTGCTAGTCACTATGCGCAATTGGCCTCTCTGATGGATGATTTGGGTGATCGTTGGTGAACCAAAAATTGGTAATATTACCGTTTCAACCTCTAACAGAATTAGGAAATTTTGAACCATTTCACTGATATTTTAGACAGTTCTAAGAGACTTTTCTTCTATGGCATCTTTCTTGCAAGTTATTTTTATTTTACTCTTGAAGATATCCTAACCTAACCTAACCTAACCTTGAGGAGTAAAATAAAAATAATTAGAGCCAAATTTTTGATATAAGAAAAGCGTCTTAGAATTGTCTAAAATATCGAAAAAATGGATCAAAAACTCATAATTTTGTTAGGGGTTGAAAGAGTAATAGAACCAAAAAATTCGTTAAGCCAAGTCTAGGCATTCGTTGTGCAAAGGAAGGGTAGTAAAACACAATTTTCGTCAAACCGACTTTTCGTTGTGTGAGTTCACTGTGTGAAGGTTTCCTGTACCTGATATTTGGAAGAAAGCAAACGTTGTTCCCTTATTCAAGAAAGAGAATAGACAAAGTCCACTCAACTACCGACTAGTATCACTAACCAGTGTTGTATGCAAGGTATTAGAAAAGCTGGTAAGAAAAGTTTAAGTAAATCATCTAGAACACAGTATGATAACAGAAAGACAGTTTGGTTTCAGAAAGGGAAAATCATGTGTTACTAACCTGTTGAGCTACTATGATAGAGTTGCAGAAACATTACAGAAAAGAGAAGGATGGGTGGACAGTATCTATCTAGATTTCAAGAAGGCATTTGACAGAGTACCGCACCAAAGACTTGTATGGAAACTGAACCATCAAGGAGGAATCCAAAGCAAACTGTATTGTTGGATGCAAGATTTTTTCAAAAAAAAGGAAATGAGAACAGTACTAAGGGGAAATTACTAATCATGGAGGGAAGTGACTTGCGGAGTTCCACAGCGCTCAATGCTGGCACCAGTTATGTTTTTAGTGTATATAAATGACATAGATAGCAACATTGAAAATGAAAACTATTTCAGTATGTTTGCTGATGATGCAAAAATACAAAGGAGAATTACTAATGCAGACTCTTGTGAAGAGCTAAAAGAAGAATTAAATAAACTTCATGCATGGAGCAATACATGGCAAATGGAATTCAGTGTGGACAAGTGTCAGGTAATCAAGTTTGGTAAAACTGGAAAAAGACCTGATTGGGATTATAAGTTTGGAAATAAAACCCTATGCACATCAGAAAAAGAGACCTGGGTGTGATTATCTATAACAGATTATCTCATCAGTAAGAAGGTACAGAACATGTATACACTCCTTGCAAATATGAGAATAGCATTACATACATAAATGAAGACATGCTAAGATAGATAGTAACATCATTCATCAGACCAACCCTGGAGTATGCATCAGTGGTCTGGAGTCCTCATCTCAAAAAACATATAGAGAAGATTGAAAAAGTTCAAAGGGCCGCTACAAGATGGGTACCAAGCTTGAGGGATCTAAGCTACGAAGAAAGACTAGAAAAACTGAATCTAATACACTACAGGACAGAAGGAAAAGAGGAGACATGATTATGCTATATAAATGCATATCAGGGAAAGAGAAAATAGACATAAATGATTACATAACCTATGGGGATTCATCAGCAAGAGAACACTGCATAAAAATGAGAGGCGATAAAGAAGCAAGTGAATTTAGTTTCCCAAATAGGGGAATTGATCATTGGGATGCACTTCTGAATGTGTGTGCCAAAATAATTCATAAATTTAAGGATATGTACAATAAAAATAGTTTAAGACACGGGACAGTACGAGCTTGAATCATTCCCGTAAAGTTACAATTAAGTATGAACAGTTAGGTAAGGGAAGAACACACACACACACACACACACACACACACACACACACACACACACACACACACACACACACACACACACTACGACATGAGGAATGTAAACTGTGACTGTGGGTATGTACATTCTTTCATAGTACCACAAGATGAGCACCATGTTTAGTAAAGTAAATATGGAAGGAGTTAAGAAAAGGGACAAAGGTAGAAAGCAGGATGATGATTACCCAGAACTGGTGGAAATGGAGACATATGACAAGTTGGTTGAACAAGTAAACTGATTAGAGAAGGCATTTCAGAGTGAAATGGATGAAATTAAAAAGCATTTGCACATGCAGAAGGAGGAAAATGAAAAATTAGTAAAGGAAGATAACAGGAAAGACACAGTAGATGAGCTTTTAGGTGAGGTTGGTACACTCAGAAGGAAGATTAGTGAAATGACAAGCACAGTTGTCAGTCATGAGAGTATTATGGAAGAGTTCAGAAATGATACAGAGACAGTGAGGCAGGTTAGCACTCTGATAGATCATAGCAGTGATATTAAGGGTAAGATAACCCAGGTGAATGAAGTGATGCAAAGCTACAAAAATGATGTGGAAACCACATATGCTGAAATGGTGAAAGTAATGAAAGACTTAGAAACAAGAGATGAAGAAAAGAGCATTAAAAAGGAAGTAAAGAAAATCCAGAATAATCCAAAATTGGTCAAAGATTCATCAGACATCAACAGATCTATAGTAATCACTGGTATACAGGAGGATGAAATAAAAAACAAGATTTCAAGAGACCAAAAGGAGATGGCAAATGTAATGAACATTTTGAAGGAAGTATCAGAGGAAATCTGTAGGAAAGACATAGAGGAATACAAAAGACTAGGGAAATACGAGAGAAATAAATCAAAACCTCTGAAAGTAACCTTCCAGAGTGTAAACACCGTGGAGGAAATACTGAAAAATGCAAACAAACTTATGGAAAAAGAGGACTTAAAAAATGTATGGATAAAAAATTGCCTAACACAGGAGGAACTGGGATTGCTAAAAGAGAAGAGGGAGGAAGCAAAATCAAAGAACAAGGGAAGATCTGAGGAAGAGAAGAACACATTTTTTTTTACAAAATAATAGGATTGCAGGTACGAAAGTGGTACTTAACAGGAGAGAATAGAAAGGAGGAAGGTAGTAGACCCAAGGCAAGACAAGTATGTTAACAAGTTGATTAAGTTGATGTACTCAGATGTAGATGGAATGGTATCTAAATTACTAGAGATGAATGATTATATTAAAGAGAAGGAACAACATATTGTTTGCCTAACTGAAACAAAATTAACATCAGGGATATCAAATGAAACCCTTAACCTAGAGGAATACAATATATGGAGAAGAGATAGGAGCTTAAAAAATGGAGGAGGAATTATAATATTAACAAAGAAAAATCTGCAAGTCAAAGAAATAGAACTAGATATACCCTCACAGGTAGAACTGATAGCAGTAGAAATAATTACATATGAAGGGAAATTATTTGTGGCCACCTAAATCAAACATTTGGGAAAAAGGCAAATATGAAGAACTGGCAGAGAGTACAGTTCAGAGTTTAAGAGCATTACTAGATAGAATGGAGGAGAAATCAGAAAGAATTGTACTATCAGGAGATTTCAATACAAATGTAAATTAGAATACTCTAGATATAAAAAGCCAGGAAAGCTGTTGAGACCAAAAGCTCCTGGATGTAGTGCAGGAGTTTTTGCTAATGCAGCATGTAAAAGAAAGCACCAGAAAAAGAGGACTTGATGTACCATCAGTAGTAGATCTTATATTTACTAGGCAAGAAAATGATATTGACAGTATTATGTATCACCCTCCATTCGGGAAAAGCAACCATGCAGTATTAAATTGCAACTTCAGGATTGCATATGACATAGTAAACGGTAATGAAAGTTACAATAAGAGACTTAACAACAAAAAGGGCAATTATCATGACCTAAAGAAATACTTCTTAGGAATAGATTGGGAAAAAACTCAGAGGACAAGATTTAAATGTTATATATAAAAAATTATGTGAACTTTATGAAATAGGGGTCCAAAAGTACATCCCTGACCACAAAGAAACAGAAATGAAAATAAACAAATTATTTAATAAAGAATGTAATAAATCAAAAGAAAAAAGAGACTTGTTGTGGAATTGATACAGAAGACACAATAATGAGAGGGCATATAACAACTACAAACAGGCAAGAAATGAATACACGAGAATAAGGAGAGAAGCACGAAAACAGTTTGAGGAGGACATCATAAACAAAAGCAGTGATCAACCAAAGCTATTTTACAGCTACATCCAAAGCAAAACCAAAAATACAATCCATTACGGATGAAGGGATCCTATATACACAAGTGAAGTTCTAAATAAGAACTTCCAATCAGTTGTCACAGAGAATAATTTTGAGAAGGATGATATGGAACATGCATGCACAAACATATTACCAGATATACAAATATCAGACAAAGAATTACAGGAAGAGTTAAGTAAATTAGACAAAGGAAAAGCAAATGGTCCAGACGAAATTTCATGTTGGGTTCAACATGAATGTTCAAAGGAGTTAAGTAGACCATTATCACTAATATTCAAAGAATCCTTAGGTCAAGGTAAACTACCAGATATTTCGAAGAAAGCAGACATTGTCCCCTTATTCAAGAAAGGGAGTAGACAAAATCCACTCAACTACCAACCAGTATCACTAACCAGTGTTGTAAGTAAGATACTGGAAAAGCTGATAAGAAAGTTTGGGTAAATCATCTAGAAGAACACAGTATGATAACAGAAAGGCAATTTGTTTTTAAAAAGGGAAAATCATGTGTTACTAATTTATTAAGCTACAATGACAGAGTTGCGAAACATTACAGAAAAGAGATGGATGGGTGGACAGTACCTATCTAGATTTCAAGAAAGCATTTGACAGAGTACCGCACCAAAGACTTTTATGAAAACTGTTCCATCAAGGAGGAATCCGAGGCAAACTGTATTGTTGGATGCAAGACTTTCTCAGAAAAAGGGAAATGAGAACAGTACTAGGGGGAAATTACTCATCACGGAGGGAAGTGACTAACGGAGTTCCACATGGCTCAGTACTGGCACCAATTATGTTTTTAGTGTATATAAATGACATAGATAATAATATTGGAAATGAAAGCTATTTAGATATGTTTGCTGATGATGCAAAAATACAAAGGAGAATTACGGACAAGCTACAAGAAGAATTAAATAAACTTCATGAATGGAGCAATACATGGCAAATGGAATTCAATATGGACAAGTGTCATGTAATCAAGTTTGGTGAAAGTGGGAAAACACCAGATTGGGATTATAAATTACAAAGCAAAACCCTACACATATCAGAAAGAGCGAAGGACTCAGGTGTGATTATCAATAACAGACTAACTCCGGCTGACCACATAAATGAAAAGGTATGGAACATGTATACACTGCTTGCAAATATGAGAATAGCATTCACATACATTAATGAAGACATGCTGAGCAAGATAATAACAGCTTTCATCAGACCAACCCTGGAGTATGCATCTGTAGTCTGGAATCCTTACCTCAAGAAACACATAGATAAGATTGAAAAGTTCAAAGGGCAGGTACAAGATGGGTACCAAGCTTAAGGGATCTAAGCTATGAAGAAAGATTAGAAAAACTGAATCTTCCATCACTACAGGAGAGAAGAAAAAGAGGAGACATGATTATGCTCTATAAATGCATATCAGGGAAAGAGAAAATAGATATAAATGAATATATAACCTGTGGGGAAGTATCAGGAAGAGGACACTGCAAAAAACTGCATAAAAAGAGGTGATAAAGACGTAAGGAAATTTAGTTTCTCAAATAGGGCAATTGATCAGTGGAATGCACTACCGAATGAAATAGTGTGTATCAAAACAATTCATAAATTTAAGGAGATGTATAATAAAAATGGTTTAAGACACGGGACAATACGAGCTTGACTCATTCCTGTAAAGATACAATTAGGTAAGAACAATTAGGTAGGTTAGAACACACACACACGGTGAAAAGGAGACCAGCCTGTCGTGATTATGTGAATGAGTGCATGAGTGGTGGTCCCGTTGGGCATTAGTAAAAAAAAAAAAGCAGGTTTCAGCCATAAAGGTACAAGAACAGTGGAATTAGAAAGTTTCCATATGGTTGCATCATGGCAGAGAGGGACAGTGCTTTGTTTACAGTTGGTGAGGGGGAATTTGCGGGCTTCTCCAAAGACGATGTGGGAAATGGAAGTACTAAGCTGAATAAAACAAAAGTAGCAGGAGTAGAGAAAACGGTGGAATGTCCAGGGGCTAAAAAACGTATGGGCAGTAATTAGAGAGTTGTGGGAACAGACCTTACAGCAGGAGAGAGAGATCAAAGCCCTACAGAACAAACTGGAAAAAGTTTACACACACAGTGACGAACAAGAAAGAGAAGTTACAGAATTAAAGGTGAGTAATGAATCTACCTCAAATGAAATAAAACAACTCAAGAGGGAGAATAAGAGGTTGGAAGAAGAAAGGGACAGAACGAAAAGTAAACTAGATGAGCATGAACCAAAGTTGAGGATGCAAGATGAGCATATCAAGGAAGTCAAGGAGCAACATAAGGGGTAGAAGAAAATTCAGGAGGAAGGAAATGTAAATTTGAAAGAGATTATAAAACAACAAAGCAAGGAAAAAGTGGAGAAAAAAGTGGTTAGGGTACTGAAAAGTAGAGAATCTTTAGTCAGGGATGTAGCAGATAAGAAAAAATGTGTAATAATTTCAGGAGTAAAAGAAAAATGTGTGACAGTAAGATCAGAAAGAGAAAGAGAAGAGCTGAATAAGGTCAAAGAGGAGGGTGACAGCGAAGCTCAAAAAGAGATTGAAGAAGTGTTTAGGTTAGGAAATTACGAGGAAGGAGGGGCGAGGCCATTGAAAGTAAAGTTTAAGTCCCAGGTAATGGTAAATGAAATCATCAATGGAACATGGAAATAATCAGACAAAGAGGGGTTCAAAAATGTTTGGTAAGGAGAGATGCAAATGAGAAAGAAAGAGCTAAAATTAAAGAGTCAGTAAAGGAAGCAAAGGCAAAAAACGAACAGAGAATGGAGGAAGAGAGGAGAGTGTTCTGTTGGAGAGATATGGATCACAAATAAGAAAGTGGTATTGATGTAGAGGAGAGAAGAGGGTATAAAAACAACAATAAACGTTTTAAAGTGGTGTATACTAATACTGATGGTTTAACCCCTGCAACGTGGGGTTGTTGGAGGTGCGCCGGGCCCTTCCCGCGGGGATATTTGCGCTCTGACTGACTTTTTAAAAAATTTTGCCAAAAATCAGTTATTAGTCCTAGAATATTATAATTACACATGCATATGGCACATACCTTCAGCTTTCTCCTGGGATGTTTTTTTTAGCAGTCGTCGACTACCGTAGGACTTGTGGAGACTTCTGAAGTTGGGTAACTAAGTCTTCACTTCATACTTCCCGACATCCCCTAATCTGAATACCACTGCCAGATATTATCACTAGAAACACTATTCAATGTATTTCCAAGTAGTTTGGAATCCATACTCAAAAAAAAAAAAAAAAACTGTGAAAGCAATGTAAAATACGAGCGCATACGAGCCTCCCACTCGCGCTATTTCGCTGCTGGTATTCTGTCATTTCTTACTCGTATACACACTCACACTTTATTATTTCTAGTACTTTATTACACTTATATATACAGGTATCTACAGTCCTTTACCGCTTCCCACACGATGTTTAGTAGGGGTAGAGGTCACAGGGCCTTTTATAATAGGCACAAAAGCGGCAGAAATGGAGGGGCGTCATTTCATCATGAAGGACGAGAGCGAACTGACTGTATCTCGGTAGCCAAGTGTTGAAAATGTCAGCTGCTAATGTATATGCTAAGAAGTAAGTCGTACGAAATCTAAACAATACATAATAAATTAGGTAGTTCCAGGTGAATATAAATATCACTCAGGCTTCTCCCTTCTTTTCTTATATACATTTATATTACTAGAGTAGCTCATACGGCATATTTCACGGGAAAAAAAAGCAGGTGAAATTAGCGAACAAGAGCAGGTTGGATGTTGCCAAGTGATAATTAGTCAATTCCAGGTGTATGGCACTATCAATTACCTTATTTTTTTTTTATAGATATATATTATTTTGTATAAGAATAGGGCATAGGGCTTATTTCAATGGATGAAAACAGTGGAAATATCCGGGGAAACACAGAGTGGCTGAGCAGACGACACGAAAGGGTAATGGAGGGGAGGTTGGGAGGGGAGTCTAGAATGGGGGAAAATGGCTAAATTGTCAACAATGGATGGGAGTACTGATGACATTAGCAGCTCTGACTATTGTTGGACATTGGCAGTGCTGATAGATGATACAAGTCACCACCTGAAAGCCCGGGCGAATTAAAAATAACAGAGTCACTCAAGTGACGCCCCGCGGTATGATCCATTGCACCTGACCGTCACGAAAGTGACGACCCGCAGTTAAGGGGTTAATATCGGCAAGGTTAGAAATCAATGATTTCTTGAGAGTACATGATCCTGATGTTATGTGCTTTGTAGAAACCAAGTTAAGGGAGGATACTGATATCCATATGGGAGATGGTAAATACAAACTGTGGAGTAGAGACAGAAAAGAAAAAATGGGAGGAGGAATGATGATACCAGTGAAGAACAACATCAACGTAGATACTGTGGAAATGGGAGAGGGTAGGGCCGAATTAATAAATATAAAATTAGAAACTGGAGAGAACTGTAAGAGAGAGATGGCAGTAGTATATGTTCCCCCTAAGAGAAGAGCATGGAACAACGATGAATACCAGGAGATGTTGTCAGTCATGGTTAGTTATCTAAAAGCAACAATATAATTCTAATGGGTGATTTCAATTGTAAAGAGCTGAACTGGGAGGAATGGGATTCAGGAGGCAGCGAAGATTTGCGGGACACTATGTTGTTAAATATAGCAATGAATAATGTAATGACACAGTGGGTCAAAGAAGAGACACGATTCCGAGGTGATGACACACCAGCAAGATTATATTTACTGCTAACCAAAGGACCTGACGTAATTGAATCTTCGAAAAATCTGTGTCCTATAGGAAAAAGTCATCATGTGGTCATTGAGTTCCAGATGATAATAGGGAACGTGGTGCCAAGAGATGAGCTTTATAGGCAGAGAAGATATAAATTTGGGAAAGCAAACTTTGCAGAACTGAGAAAATTTATCGACAATGCAGATTGGAGAAAATTCAGAGAATGAAGAGAGATAGACGAAGTGGGATATCTTTCTAGACCAAGAGTAAGATGGAACGAAAACATGAAAAAGGAATGTTTTAATAGAAGGTGTATGACAACAAAAACAAGTGAGGGACATGGCATGGAACAAATGGAGAAAGAGAGGTAATAACAGAACTAAGAAAGACTGTAAAAGAACCAGAAATGAATATACAAGGATACTTAGAGAGGAAGAAAGGAACTTTGAAAAAGGTATAATTGACAAATGTAAGGAAACCCAAATTGTTTTATAGATTTGTCAATGGCAAATTGAAACAAACGGAAGGAATCATCAAACTGAAAGTAGGAGGAGAGATCTATAAAGATGTGGCAATACAAGCTGAAATAATGAACAAATATTTCCAATTGGTTTTCACTAATGAAAGGGAGTTTGTGGAGGGGGAGGGAGTGACTTGAAATGTAGTGATAAAAGATATAAAAGTGGAAGTACAGGAAGTGTATAAAAGTACTGGAAACTCAAGATGTAAGGAAAGCCCCAGGTCAGGCTGGAATCTCTAATTGGGTACTGAAGGAATGCAGAGAACAACTGGCAGATAAGATTCACAGTTTAATCATGTGTTCTTTGGAAGAGGGGAAAGTGCCTCAGGAATGGAAGAGGGCAAATGTGGTACCAATTTATAAGGGAGGAAACAAGGAAGAACCCATGTATTATAGACCAGTGTCCCTAACCAGCATGGTCGCAAAATTGTTCGAAAGAATCCTGAAAGATAGATGGATAAAATATCTGGAAGAGATGAATATTTTGGCTGAAAGCCAGTTTGGTTTCAGAAGTGGAAGGTCATGTGTTTCCAGCTTGTTGAGCTTTTACTCAAGAGCAATTGACGTTCTGCAAGAGAGAGATGGTTGGGTGGATTGTGTGTATTTAGATCTCGAGAAGGCCTTCGACAAGTTACCCCACAAGAGACTAATGTGGAAATTAGAGCGTATAGGAGGACTGAAGGGAAACCTCCTGGAATGGATGAGAGACTTTTTGAGAGACAGACAAATGAGGACAGTAATAAAGGACAGGACATGTGGATGGAGGGAAATAACAAGTGGTGTCCCACAGGGCTCGGTGTTAGCACCATAATGTTCCTGATTTACGTAAATGATATGGTAGATGGTTTAAGTTATGCAAGTCTATTTGCTGATGATGCAAAGATCTTGAGGAAGGTAGATGTTGAAGAGGACTGTAAAATGCTGAAGGAGGATCTAGATAGGATACATGATTGGAACCGGATGTGGGAAATGAAATTCAGTGCAAAAAAACGTAAAGTATTGGAAATCGGTAAAAGTACCATCACAGAATTATTTGATGGGTAATGAACCATTTACAAAAGTGGAAGAAGAGAAAGATTTGGGAGTGCTGGTCCAGGATAATTTGTCACCGGAAAAACACATTAACAAGATAGAGAGACATATAAACTCTTGGCCAACATAAGAGTAGCATTTCACTACATGGATGAGTCCCGGAGGATTGGAAGTCATGTATAATTATTCCTCTGTACAAGGGAAAAGGGGAAAAGGCAGTGTGTGGTAATCACAGGAGCATTTCCCTTCTCAGTGTAATAGGAAAAGTATATGGTAGGATACTTATTGACAGAGTTAGGGAAATAACAGAGGAATTAGTTGCAGAAGAACAGGGAGGTTTTAGGAAGGGAAGAGGTTGTGTATACCAGATATTCATTCTTAGATCCTTAGTGGAAAAGTTTCTAGAGAAGGGAAAGAAGTTGTATGCAGCCTTAATGGATCTGGAGAAAGCATATGACAGGGTGGATAAACAAGGATTGTGGAAAGTATTAAGAATATTTGGAGTGGATGGGAAGTTGTTGAAGGCAGTGAAGAGTATATATGGGGGTGCTAAGGCTGCAGTGCATGTGGATGGCAAACTGAGTGAATCTTTCCATTTGAAGGTTGGATTGAAACAAGGATGTGTCATGTCTCCATGGTTGTTCAGTCTGTATATGGCTGGGGTTATAAAAGAGATACAAGGTCGGGCAGTGGATGTTGGAGCGGCCCTAGTGAGAGAGGGCAGTGTTTGGAAACTCCCTGTACTGTTGTTTGCAGGTGATACTGTGTTGTTGAGCGAACACGAAGGGGAGCTGCAAGGCTTGGTAGATGAGTTTGGGAGAGTGTGTAAGAAACGGAATCTAAAGGTGAATGTAGGGAAGAGTAAAGTGATGGTCTTCGAGAGAAGTGAAGCCAGTGAGTGTACAGTGAGATTGGATGGGGAGGATATGGAGAATGTGAGTGCATTTAAGTACTTGGGTAGTGTGATGAGTAAGGATGGAAGTCTGGAGGGTGAAGTTCTTGAAAGGGTGCAGCAGGGAAGGAAGGTTGCTGGTTCCTTGAAAGCAGTGATAAGAAACAGGGAGGTGAGCATTTAAGTGAAAAAGTTGTTACATGACGGTATTGTGATACCAACTCTGACATATGGAAGTGAAGCTTGGACCCTGTTGGAAGGACAGAAGTCAAGAGTGAGAGCAGTGGAAATGAGTTATTTGAGAGGAGCATGTGGAGTCACATGGAGAGACAGACTAACAAATGAGGAAGTGAAGGAGCGTTGTGGTGTGGTTGAGGACGTGATGGGAAGCGTTAGGAGAAGCACGTTAAGGTGGTTTGGTCATGTGGAGAGGATGGAGAGTGAAAGACTGACGAGGAGAGTGTATGTGAGTGAGGTGGAGGGGGCGAGAGGGAGGGGGAGGCCGAGGATGAGATGGAGGGATGGAGTGGAGAGGTATATGAGAGAGGGGGGTGTGAGTTGGGAGTGTGGTAGTGAAATGGCAGGGGACTGAGTGACATGGAGGCACATTGCTTGTGGCCACCCGGTGCGGGATTGAGGTGTCTGGCAATAGATAGATAGATGAGATGATGAAATAATTGATAGTGGCTATGATCCGCCCCAGGTTAGAATATGCAGCAATAGTGTGGTCCCCACACAAAAAGAAAGATATGAACAAGATTGAGAGAATACAAAGAACAGCAACCAAGATGGTCCCTAGTCTGGCAGATCTGTCGTACAGAGAGATGCTGGAAAGGCTGGATTTGCCTTCCTCAGAGGAAAGGAGAGAGAGGGGCGACATGATTGCAGTGTTCAGGACCATGATGGAAATAGACAAAATTGACAGAGAAGATCTTTTTGAGTAGGATGAGAGAGTTACAAGAGGACTCGGAATGAAACTGAAGAAGTCAAGCTGCTTGAAGGACATCAAGAAATGTAGCTTTCCTTATAGATGCATACACATTTGGAATAGCCTGGACAAAGAGATTGTCCAGTCTAAAAACTTAAACGAGTTTAAAGCAAAATTTGACTTACTGAGAAAGAGAGACGGGACCCCACGAGCATAGCTCATTTCCTGTATATCACAGTTAGGTAAATACACACACACACACTACATAACTCCTCATCTTCATACCCCTCAAGGTCCTGCCAGCAGCTCAGCACCTCTGGAGGAAGTGTTATCTGTTTTTTGTTGACTTGTATATTTACCTACTTATATATTTCTGTATTTTACACATAAAATGTTACTTACTTAAACACATAAGAGATGGAAATAAGTACAGCTTCAGTATCAGTAGCTGGCAAAAGACTAGTGGTCATGTCGAGTTTCTGAGAGCGCTATAAAAAGGCTTATGAAATTTTACTTGTATACTTTGAATAAAACACAAAATAAACCTAGTGAGCAAAATATGTTGGTGTGGGTGAGGCAGGAAAAATTGACAGTGCACTGGGAGGTATATTGTTCTATCGTCCAGGTACAGTAAACCTTGCATAAGCCGAACTTTTAGAAGCCGGAATCTTCAGTTAGCCGAACTCAGGCTGAGACCACGTATGAAAGTAGGCCAAAATGCGAAAGTAGGGGGAGAAATGGCGCCAAGCGGACTCGTGGCGCCAGTCTGCTGCTTGCTTTTGGAGACGGTAGTTGCGCCATTCTTACTGTCATTTAGTGCTGAACAGTGCTCTCCTTTTGCCTTCTGCCTTCCCATGGAAGGTTCATAGCTTAAAAGAAGTGATACTGGCACCTCTAGTTGTAAAGGAATGAAGCTAAAAAAAAAAAAATGTGCGCGTGTGACAGTGTAGTGATCATGATTAAAGTTCAGTACTATTATTACTGAAAGTGTTATATTGCAGTCTATTACAGTGATTACATTTAAGTTTAGTTCTTAATATAGAGTGAAATAAATACTGGGTACTGTTTAGAATTTACGTTAAAGTATGAACTAACCCACCTCCACCAACTCCGTCTCCAAAACAAAACAAACTGCTGAACTTTGAAGAATCTACTGCTTCTAACGAAAGGTGTTACATTGCAGTCTATTACAGTGATTACATTTAAGTTTAGTTCTTAATATAGAGTGAAATAAATACTGGGTACTGTTTAGAATTTACATTACAATATGAACTCGACCACCTCCACCACCTCTGTCTCCAAAACAAAACAAACTGCCAAAGAATCTACTGCTTCCAACGAAAGGTGTTACACTGCGGTCTGTTACAGTGATTACATTTAAGTTTAGTTCTTAATATAGAGTGAAATAAATACTGGGTACTTTTTAGAATTTACGTTCAAGTGTGAGTTAAACCACCTCCACCACATCCGTCTCCAAAACAAAACAAACTGCCGACGATCTTCTGCCTCTGACGAAAGGCAAATTATGTGCACTGAATTCTTTCTTTTTTGTCTTTCTTTATTAATTTATGCACTGTATATGCTCCTTACTTTAGTGTTAAGAAGACAAGTAATAAGTATTGTTATTGCAATTTGGGGGGGTGAAAATCCATCTCCAACACACGTTACCGACAGTCGCTACTGCCTCTGTGAATGATTTCCTACCAATTAACCACTTCAGTACTGTGACGTCTATTTCTACTTTATTTACGCTTCCTTCATCCGATTTTATGGCACTCAGGACTGGACTCACATACTGATGGGGCTAACGAAGGCTGTACCAACCCCATGCACTTCCACAGATCCAACCTACACTGACTAAAATTGTCTGGTGGCAGCAAGAACAAAATGAAAATACACCCAGCACTGAAGGGGTTAAATGTATATTAAATGCACTATATTGTTTTTTGTCATAACCAATTTATTTATATATGCTTCTTTAATTTAGTGTTGAAAGGACAAGTAATAGGTATTGTCTTAGCAATTTTGGGGGGTGATAATTCGGTAATTTAGCAATTTTGGGGGGTGAAAATTCGGTAAGTCGGAAAATTCGGTAATTCGAACCAGGGTAGAGCCCCATATAGTTCGGCTTATGAAGGGTTTACTGTACTTGGAATGTATTACTGTAGTTGCGTTGATGTTTTGAAAACAT
>JAGKTI010002911.1:32844-62105 GCA_018397915.1 Birgus latro
TGCCAATTACAAGCTTTAAAAAAAAGTTCCTATAATAACCACAACTGTAATTTAAGAATTCATATAATTACTGATGCAGAACCTTATTAATTTACTTCAGGTTAGCTTTACCAATACACGAAAGTTATTTTAATTTAGAGAAATTTAGACACATTACAAGATACTTTGTGAATATTCTCTGGTGGAGGTTTTCTTGTAATCTCTTCCAAACTTTATTGTTTCAAAATTGCATAATACATACAATCAACAATAAGTATTATTCATTCATTCATCATCTTATCCTGTGTTGCTCCATGAGGAGCATAGGAGCCTGGGGCTAGGTAAGTTGGTCCTGACATTTAAGATGAGAGTGACTAGCCTCACTCATTCCTGAGTGGCATTACATGAGCAATAAACCCCAACCATCTCTTGGATATAAACCTGCACCGGCTCAATCCGACTGGAGCGCCGTAGTTACCCACTAAATTACCAGGCGCCAAAATTTGGTCATATGGTTACCACCCAGTGTAGTAAATGGTTTCCTGGGTTCAGGAAACCACTTCGCTTGTCACTTAGTTTAGAGTCACCCACAGGCAGAAAGAAGAGGGAAGATTAAAGGAAATAATGACAGAATTGGAAGTGTAAAGTCACCCGTAGGCAGAAGGATGAGAAAAGAATGAAGGAAAGCAAGACAGAAGAAGATGGAAGGAAAGAAGGATGGAGGAGAGGAAAGGGCAGACACCTGAAAGCAGCACTACATCGAGTGAGTGGATGATGAGTGCCCCCACTTACCACATACTAATTGTGTGTAGTAGTAGTAGTGGTATAAGCGCCTTAGTCCAGACTTTGATTGTGTAATTGTTGTCGAGTCCTGTGGCTGGGAATATTGCACATGGTCAGCTAACATTCTTTGAGCCCAGTACCACTTCCAGTTAGTATCTCCTAGGAATGATGGTAATTAGCCACCTCCTACATGTTCCTAAAGAAATAGGATAGCTTTGTTTTTTATTGTCATAGTGATGTGACAACAGAATAAAAAGTGTTCCTGGCCAGTGATGCACCAGTGTTGGTGCTTCACTTCTTGGCCAACTGATTCCAGGCCGATGATGCGCCGATGTGTCATTTGTTGGAGTAATTTTTCATGGCTCAAATACATGGCACAGCAATTTGGTGAACACAGGCAACAAATCTTAATTTCGTTGGAAACTCACCCCCGGACCAGGAATGGGGTAGAAAAGTTATGCATAGCTGGTCCGGAATAATGTTAAGATAATCATTGATAGTATAAATTGGATGTGTATCCAGTTCAGTTTCTTTTTTATATTTCTTGTGATTCAGGGGTCAACGAGAGCATTCCCACCACATCATCCTCTCATACCAGTGGACTACCAGTTGACAGGACAGCCAGTACTTATCGGAGGCACCATGGGTACTTGCTCATATGTTTTGACTGGCACTGAGCAGGGTATGACAGAGACCTTTGGATCCACCTGCCATGGAGCTGTAAGTAATGCATGCATGAATATTTACTTAGTATATTAATTGCTAAAAGAACGTGTGGGGTAAATTTCATGATTGTTGTTTAATCTGAGATTTCTAGTATGATAACTTTGTTGTCCCTTTCCACAGGGGAGAGCTCTTTCCCGTGCCAAGTCGAGACGCAACCTGGACTATACTGATGTATTGATCAAGCTTCAGGAGCAGGGCATCAGCATCAGGGTGGCCTCCCCTAAGCTGGTGATGGAAGAAGCACCAGAGTCATATAAAAATGTCACTGACGTTGTTGACACATGTCATGCTGCTGGTATTAGTAAGAAATGTATTAAACTCAGACCTATTGCAGTCATCAAGGGATAACTGTAGAAACATATCTAGTCATGAATTGGCAAGATATCACATCAGTAATTTAATTACAGACATAAACCATTACACTTAGTTTTGAGCACTGTACTATGCATGCAAACCTCGTCTTCCGCAACTTAACATGTGTAGTCACAAAACTCTGGATGAATTATGAACTTGCCAGTCTATTATTGCTGACACTGTTCTTAAGACTAAATAAAGCTTTTTTCTGTTTATTCTTAGATTTTTCACCCTCTGAGGATTACAGAAGACCATAGATCTAGAGCCTGGTAGATCACAGTACAGTCCAGCCTTGGTATACAATTGATTGCCTTGCAATCATTTGCTTATACAATCATTAAGACGTTATACCCCTTCTGCACTTAGTGAATGCAAATCTTCACTGTATGATCTGAGTGATCCCCCCTTGGAGGTTCCTGTGTGCAGTGACATGCAAGCTGACAGTCGTGTTGAGCAAGATGGCTGCCTGATGTTTACATACACAGTAGCCCAATCTGAGTCAGCCATGCATACTCCCTTCTTCCTGCCATTGCTTTAATATCCCTATGCTGTTTGCCCACTCTATCACATCTCGCTGCAGTGATTGTCTTTCTCGCGTACATTGCATTACATCGTCTTCTTGTGTGTTCATAGCCACTGGGCTACAGTTGCTATCAAAATGTTGCAGTGCAAGTTTGCAACTAACAATGCTATGTAGACTGTTAAGTGGGAAGAACAGTAATTATCTGTGAAATATCTAAACACTTAGAAATCATGTCTGACAAGGGTGCAGGCCCCAGTGGAAAGCGTGGTGCATGTGAAAGCACTGAAGAGAAAGCTAAGAGGGTTATAGCAAAGCCTTTCCCTTGATGATAAGTTGGACATAGTGAAATGGCATAAGGCCAGAAAAGGGGCAAAGAGGATCATTGATGCCTTTAACCTTCCGCCTGCAGCAGTATGTTTTCTTACCCATGTCACGGGTGTGACAGCTTTGAGAAAAATAGAATGTGTTCTCCAGCTTTTTGACCCACTTATATTTAATCAGTCACGTTTAAATTTTAATTACAAAAACTTCAGTCTTTCCACTATATTTTGAAACAAACTGGAGGTCCATAAATTGTCCATGGCCAGAGGGAGAGTAAGTTGAATACCGCATTTCACCGAACATTAGATGCTGCAGTGGGAAGGACACACCCTGATTCTGGAAGAGCAGTTCTGTGAAAAAGTGTCTTGACCAAGACTACATAAAGGTTGCTTGATATGAGTATTTTTCACTCAAATACACACTCACCTTTCAGAATCTCTATTCAGTACTGTATATCTGTCTTTGGTTTCTTTATTTTTATGTAAAAGAAGGGTACAAGACAGGAAAACAAACAAACAAAATGTTACTTCGTACCATGACACCATCTTAACGCTTTATGAAGTCTGCCTTTCAGAATCTCTATTCAGTACTATATATGTATTTTGTTTATTTTTATGTTAAAGACAGGTACAAGACAAGAAAACAAACAACCCCTCCTTACAAAAATTTACTTTGTACCACGACGCCATCTTAACACTGTACTGTGTTTATGAAGTCTGAACTGTTCGATTCCTTTTGTACAATAATTTGAGAAGTAATGTTCGTCTCCATTAAAGTACATTAAATATGTATCGTATCAGTATATAGAAGTAAGTATTCTTTTTTGTGAAAAAAATCAATAAAACCCGTTCTTTCATTCATTTAAGAAAATATGTAGGCCATTAAATGAAGGAATACACTTTATCTTCAGATCAAATGCTTGCATGTTTTCAAATGCCTGCAGGTACTGAATATTACAATCACAGACAACACAAACATATTTTCAAAATTAGTTACAAGGAACTTTTACAGCATTTTATTTACCCTAAAAGTACTCCATACTGGTCAGATTCATGCCCCACACCTCTGGTGTTATGGTATTTTCCCACATTCGATCTCAACTCAGTGTGATGTAAGACTTCTGTAACTTGCTCCTGATGTCTCATTACCTGTAGACAACACATTATTTTCCGAAACTGAAAAAATATCCTTAAACAAACCAAATGAAACATGATATAAGTCTTTTCTGCTCAGCAAACACGCTCTTGGACATAACTTCGTTGCCATCACTGATGATGCACTCTCACTAACCTCTGAATACAGTAAAACCTCACTAGAATGGACTAAATGGGGCCCAAGTCATTCCGAAAAAAGAGAAATTCCAAAAAAGGCAACATATGAACTTCCCCCTGCTAAGATATTTTCATACATGAAAAGCGTTATGGCCACAATCCTACTTCACTCCACCATTTCCTTCTAAATCAGGGCATTAACCCATATGCCTCTTAACTTTTCTCAAATGCCACTATAAATAGTTTATTGCATAACAGTACAATTTTAGTAAGGTTTAGACTTGATAAAGGCCATTACACTCACAGGAAGATAATTTTCATACATAAAGTGTCATAGCCACCATCTTGCTTCACCCCACCAGTTCCTTCTAACTAGTGGCAATAACCCTTTTCCCTTTTAGCTTTTCTAAAATGCCACTAAAAATAATTCTTTGCATTACACAGTATAATTTTGGCAAGATTTTGACTCGATAATGGCCATATAGAACACACAAAATAAGATATTTTCATTTATTAAAAGTACCATGGCCACCATTCTGCTTCACCTCCACCAGTTCCTTCTGACTTGTGGCAGTATCTCATTTGCCTCTTATTTTTTCTCAAATTCCACTATAAATAATTTACTGCATAACACAGTAAAATTTAAGCAAGACATGGACACAATAAAACTCTTAATTAAAAAAAAAAAGTTTTCTTACGTAACCATTCCGACTCACTTGGCTCACCATTCTCTGCCCCACCAACTGGCCTTGTGTTTATTATCATTCAGCACCTCATTTAGGATCCTTCAGAGCAAATCCTTCAAAATCATTACCCATTATCTTCAGGGTCATCGTCAAGGAATACTGAATCATCGTCCCGATTGTCTTCACTGGCAGGAGCTGAATCATGGGACGGGACTTGGTGTAGTTTCTACCTTGCATGCCGTGTGGTGTACTTAATTTTAAGCATTTTTCAAATACTGTACTGTACACTTTACACACCTTAATTTTTGTGACCTTACAAACAAATACAGGTATGTTCACTTTGTATACTTCACTTATCACTCGTCACTGTCGAGCAGTATATCAGGGACTTTGGGAAAATGATGTGGGGGGAAAGAAGATGGAGGAAAAATAGCCACCAGCTCACCGCGAACCAACGCACGAACACACAAACCGCTCACCGTGTGATTAAAGCTTGATGTCTTAATATTAATATTAATGCAGACCCCTTTTCTAATATTTTAGCATTTAGAATGAACATTATTGGTATAACTTAATTTTAAACACTTTTCAAATACTGTACTGTACACTTAGAACAATAGCTATGCTGCCAGCCCACCACCAACCAACACACGAACACACAAACCGCGCGGACAATATGACCACCCTGCCATGAGGTTAGGATGTCTGGACCGCTTTTAGCTTTTTTGAAGTTTACCTGATATATAAGAAATTATTCCAGTTGGCTCCTTGACTCCGAAAAAAGCGAATTCCACTGCACTGAAATCCGTTGTAGTGAGGTCATACTGTATAGACTGGAGCAGATGGGGGACGTGGAAGATGTGTGTGCAAGATATTCTTGACTCCGAAAAAAGCGAATTCCACTGCACTGAAATCCGTTGTAGTGAGGTCATACTGTATAGACTGGAGCAGATGGGGGACGTGGAAGATGTGTGTGCAAGATATTCACATAAGAAATATGTGCAGAATGTGAGGTGGTGTGTGGGGTGAAGAGAAGATGAAAGGGAGCTCAGGCAACAGCATGGTGGACTGAAGAGGTGAGAGAGGATGTAGCACAAAAGAAGAAAGCATATAGTGAGTGGATGAGGAACAGGGGTGTCAAAGAAGTTGAGGGATGGAAGAGTTATATATAGAGAGGTGAAAACATTTGTAAGAGAAAGAGGAAAGTGGATGAGGAATTTGGAAGGAATCTAAATGCAAAGTGGAGGGAATGTAAGAAAATGTTCTAGAAAGAGGTAAAGAGACTTAGACAGGGTGCCAAAGAAGTTAGTTGGGGAGTCAAAGATAAAAATGGTAGATTACTAGTGGAGAAGGGAGAAAAAGTGAACAGATGGAGAGAACACTTTAATGAATTGTTGAACATAGAGCATGAAAGTAATGCAAATATAAGTGGCTGGGGAATGGCTGGGAGAAGGAGGGTTGTGAGAAGAGAGGAAGAAATCGGTAGGATGGAAGTAGTGGAAGCAATGAAGAAAGTTAAGATGGGGAAAGCCCCAGGACTTGATGGACTGTGTGGTGAAATGCTGAAGTATGGGGGAGAGATAGTAATAGAATGGATGTGAAAGGTGTGCAGATTCGCCTGGGAGGAAGGTAGAGTCCCAGAGGATTGAAAGTCAGGTATAATTATTCTCCTGTACAAAGGAAAAGAGGGAAATGAAGTGCGTGGTAATCATACGGGCATTTGCCTTCTTAGTGTAATACGAAAAGTATATGGTAGCATAATTATTGACAAAGTTAGGGGAATAACAGAGGAATTAATTGGAGAACAGGGAGGTTTTAAGAAGGTAAGAGGTTGTGTAGATCAGATATATATTCTTAGATCTTTAGTGAAAAATTTTCTAGAGAAGGGAAAGAAGTTGTATGCAACCTTCATGGATTTGGAGAAAACATATGACAGGGTAGATAGACGTGGATTGTGGAAAGTATTAAGAATATATGGAGTAGATGGGAAGTTGTTGAAGGCTGTGAAGAGTACGTGTGAGGGTGCTAAGGCTGCAGTGCGTGTGGATGGTGAACTAAGTGAATTTTTCCATTTGATGGTTCGATTGAAACAAGGATGTGTCATGTCTCCATGGTTGTTCAATCTGTATATGGATGGGGTTATAAAAGAGATAAAAGGACGGGTAGTGGATGTTGGAGTGGCCCTAGTGATAGAGGGCAGTGTTTGGAAACTCCCTGTACTGTTGTTTGCAGATGATACTGTGTTGTTGAGTGAAGACGAACGGGAGCTGCAAGACTTGGTAGATGAGTTTAGGAGTGTGTGCAAGAAATGGAATCTAAAGGTCAATGTAGGGAGGAGTAAAGTGATGGTCTTCGAGAGAAGTGAAGTCAGTGAATGTACAGTGAGACTGGATGGGGAGGACATGGAGAATGTGAGTTCATTCAAGTACTTGGGTAGTTTCATGAGTAGTGATGGAAGTTTGGAGGGTGAAGTGCTTGAAAGGGTGCAGTAGAGAGGAAAGGTTGCTGATTCATTGAAAGCAGTGATAAGAAACAGGGAAGTGAGCATGGAAGTGAAAAAGCTGGTACATGACAGTACAGTATTGTGATACCAGCTCTAACGTATGGATGTGAAGCTTGGACACTGTTGGAGGGACAGAAGTCAAGAGTGAGAGCAGTGAAAATGAGTTATTTGAGAGGAGCATGTTAAAGACAGACTGAAAAATGAGGAAGTGAAGGAGCATTGTGGTGTGGATGTGGATGTGATAAGAAGCGTTAGGAGAAACACATTAACCCCTAAACCGCAGGGTTGTGTGAGGCAGTCCTGGCACTTCCAGTTGGTGGCAATTTGCACTCTGACTTATTTTTATAAAATATAAGCCCAAACTAGCCTGAGTGATAAAAATAGCACCCAGGACTCTCCTACATTTTTTCATAAGTAATCCCTCTAATATCCGGACATACTCACTAACCGGACATTCTGGGCTGCCCAACCCCCCAAATGCAAAAAAATCCGGAAAAAATCGATTACTTTTCGATTTTTTGGGACTGCGTCAGTTTGAATTTCCCGTGCGCGCCGATCCCCTCTGTTTACACTCGTGACGCCACTATCGGTCGCCATTACCCACTCCCCTCCTCCCTCGTGAACAACTCCGAAAATGGCGGCCGAAGTGATTGCTTTTGTGGTGATACCCTACCTCCTACAGTGCTTGATACTGCTCTTCACCTTCTTCATCATGTGTGTGATGATGGCCCCGCCTCCTGAGAAGAGGAAGAGAGTGGTTCTGACTCTGGAGAAGAAGAGGCAGATATTGGACAAGGTGGACGCCGGCTGGTCAACAGGGCACATCATATGTGAGTTCAACATCTCTCGCTCCACCTTGTTTGATATCAAGAAGTCCCGAAACAAACTACAGCAGTACACGGCTGATTTCGCATCGAAGACCAGACGAAACGTGCAGAGGAAGGTGATGTTTACTCCTAAGTATGCAGACATTGACCGCTCCACGTTGATTTGGTATTGACAACAACGAGCTGCTGGTGTGTTGGTACGTGGAACGGAGCTGAAAGCTGCTGCTGAAAAGTTCGCAAGGCTACACGACGCCCCAGACTTCAAGGCATCTGAAGGTTGGCTCTTCGTGTATAAGTTACGACACGGACTTACCAACCGTAAGACCCATGGCGAAGCTCTGGACGCTAACGACGAAGGAGTAGAACAGTTTCGGCAGAAGGTGAATGGCTTGATTGATAGGGAGGGCCTCACTCTTGGTCAAGTTTACAGCGCTGACGAAACTGGCCTATTTTATCGTTCAATACCCACAAACACTCTCACTGAGAAGACGGAGAAGCGTTTACCTGGCCCCAAGCTCTCGAAGCAACGTGTGTCTGCTTTGTGCTGTGCCAATGCTAACGGCATGCACCGGCTCAAGCTCATTATTGTAGGCCGTGCAAAGCAGCCTCGGTGCCTTCGTGGGTTAATTAATGCCCTTCCTGTCGTGTGGTATCATTCTCTGAAGGCTTGGTTCACAACCAAGATCTTCAAGAATTGGTTCCACCAACACTTTGTTAAGGTCATTCGTTATCAGACGGAGATACTGAAAATCCGACGAGACCAGGTAAAGGCCCTCCTGATTCTTGACAATCCACCTGCGCATCCGTCAGACAAGGAGTTGGTGGCAGAGAATGGTTGCATCAGGTGTCTGTTTTTGCCACCTAATACAACTGCTCTCATCCAACCAATGGACCAGGGAGCGATTGTGGCAATGAAGAGGCTATACCGACGGAAGTTTTTGGACGAGGTGATGGTTGTGTACGAGGACGAGGACGATCGCAGGGAAGGACGTGACATGCGAGGACAAAAAGCACTCGAAAACATTCGCCGATACACCCTCAAGTCTGCCATCAACAACTGGGCAAATGCATGGAATGAAGTCTCTGTCAAGACTTTAGAAAATGGTTGGTCTCGCCTACTTCATGGAAGTGACGTGGTGCACGATTTTCTGGGTTTTGACGCGGATGACTTTCATGCAAGGCTTCGTACGGGTGGAGACGATGTGGATGTCGACGAAGTGCGCGAGTGGTTGGATGACGACGAGGGCGATCCTGGGTATCAGATCATGTCTGATACCGAGATTGCATCTACTGTTGCTTGTCCCAGTACCCAGCAGGAAGATTCTGACGAGGACAGCGACGATGATGCAGATTCCTCACAGGTTGCAACTGCCCCAACGATCCCCAGGCTGAGCACAATCCGGCACTATGTGGAGTTCGTCCTTGACTACCTAGAACACCCGGACTGCGACAGAGAGATGGTGTCAGGTGCGAGGTTTCAGGCAGCGCATCATTAATTGTCAAAATCGTCGTCCTCTGCGTCAGTCAACCATTGAGAGTTTTTTGAGGCCAGTCAACCCTGCCGTTGTCCACTCTCGCTCCACACCATCATCTCACGAAGACAGGCCTTCTAGCACCGATCCACAGCCCAGCACATCATGCACGGCTGAATCACCACTGGATGTTAGTTTTGCGTCTATCTTAGGAGTCCTCTGTAGTGGATAGTGTATCACCACGTTGCACCAAGATGCCCCTACGCCGCCTCCGTCTGCTCATCTCGGACTCTGACAGCGACTAAATTCTCCAGTGATCGTCACTAGACCACACGGGAATTTACTGTTGTGTACCGTGCAGTGAAGTGATGTTATTCCAGTTATTAAAAAAAAAACCTTGGTGAAAGTGTTGGTGAGAAGTGCTGGTGATTCTCAATTGGAAAGGTGTGTCAGGTTCAACGTCTTCCTGTCAGAGTCTGAGATGATAGAGTGGGTTATTACATCAGGACGGCCGCTTTTTGTTCGTAAGTACCCTAACTTCATGCCTAACCTGTTTTCATCATGCTATACATGTGTTAAAAAATTACCCTAAATGTTAATCATAATGTCCTGCTTGCAATTTAATTTTTCCATGCATGGTTCTTAAGTAAAACAGCTAGATAAAAGGTGGAAGCAATTAATGTCATGTCCGGTCCTATTTAATTTTCCCATGCATGGTTCTTAAGTAAAACAGCTAGAGAAAAGGTGGAAGCAGTTAATGTCATGTCCGGTCCTAACATAACCTAACCTATGGTTACCATAAAGATTTTCATGCCTAACCTGTTTTCATCATGCTGTTAATGTGTTAAGAAATTACCCTAAATGTTAATCATAATTTCCTGCTTGCAGTTTAATTTTTCCATGCATGGTTCTTAAGTAAAACAGCTAGAAAAAAGGTTGAAGCAGTTAATTTCATGTCCGGTCCTAACCTAACCTAACCTATGGTTACCATAAAGATTTTCATGCCTAACCTGTTTTCATCATGCTGTACATGTGTTAAAAAATTACCCTAAATGTTAATCATAATTTCCTGCTTGCTATTTAATTTTTCCATGCATGGTTCTTAAGCAAAACAGCTAGAAAAAAGGTTGAAGCAGTGAATTTCATGTCCGGTCCTAACCTAACCTAACCTAACCTAACATTGTGTTAATCATAATTTCCTGCTTTTAATTTAATTCTTTCATGCATGGTTATTAAGTGCACCAGCTATGAAAAAGGTTGAAGCAGTGAATTTGATGTCCGGTCATAACCTAACCTAACCTAACCTAACCAAACTTAACCTAAGTTAACCTAACCTAACCATTTTTCTGGTTGCAATTAACATCATTTACTGTATTTGATGCTTTTTATCCAATAATTTAGTGCATAAAATGTGAGAAAAGATGATTTCCATGTCCGATACTTACTTATACTATGCTGGCAAGTTCTGAGCTCCTATGACTCACTCACCCCTAAATCATCATTTTTTGGTTAAAATTCAATAAATTCATGCTATGTATGCATTATTTATGTGAAAAGGGACCTAAATAAGTGCTATACATGTCCACTAGGGAGGTAGGAAGGTAGTTTTCTGATTTAGGTTAGGTTAGGTTAGGGTCATGAAAAACCAGTGCTGGAGCTTCAGGACCAATATCCGGACAAAACCAATATCCGGACATGCCTTTGGCTCTATTATGTTGGATAATGGAGGGATTACTGTATTTATATTTTGAAGGCACCGCCTAATTAAAAAGAAAACAGGGCACCTGACAGCCCACGGCTCGAGCCATCGCCACCGAGCGTCACGAAAGTGACGACCCGCGGTTAAGTGGTTAAGGTGGTTTGGGCATGTGGAGAGGATGGAGAGTGAAAGACTGACGAGGAGAGTGTATGTGAGGGAGGGGGAGGCCAAGGATGAGATGGAGGGACAGAGTGGAGAGGTATATGAGAGAGGGGGGTGTGAGCTGGAAGCAGGGCAGTGAAACTGCGGAGGACAGAGCAACATGGAGGTGATTTGTTTGAGGCCACCCCTTATGGAATTAAGGCGTCTGTCAATAGATAGATAATTAGATATTTGACGATTTTAAGATTTTATTTGTTGGTTTTAATGAGTTATTTACAGGTATTAGGCTTAGGTTAGGTTTTTTTTTTTACAGCAGTTAGGCCACTTTAATTGGCTTTGAACTTGTTTTCGGGCTCATTTGGGTGGGTTTTGGACTTGGTAGGGGGGGGGGGGGCAGGAACCCAAGGCTGAAAAACACATCCCATTACTTCACATGTTAAATCTACCCTGATATAAGATACCCCGCATAATGATGGGTTTTTACCCAACCAACTGCATCATTTAACTGGGGTTTACCTGTATATAAACTATGGGGAAGCATCAGCAAGAGCACACTGGAAAAAACTACATAAAAAGAGAGGTGATAAAGACATAGGGAAATTCAGTTTCCCAAATAGGGCAATTGATAATTGGAATGCACACCTGAATGAAATAGTGTGTGCCAAAACAATTCATACATTTAATGATATGTATGATAAAAATGGTTTAATACATGGGACAGTACGAGCTAGACTCATTCCTGTAAAGATACAATTAGGTAAGAACACACACACACACACACACACACATATACACACACACACTCAAGATGTAAGGAAAGCCCCAGGACTGGATGGTATCTTTAATTGAGTACTGAAGGAATACAGAGAACAGCTGGCAGATAAGATTCACAATTTAATTGTGTTTTCTCTGGAAAAGGGGAAAGTGCCTAGGGAATGGAAGAGGGCAAATGTGGTACCAATTTATAAGGGAGGAAACAAGGAAGAACCCATGAATTATAGACCAGTGTCCCTAACCAGCATGGTCGCAAAATTGTGCAAAAGAATCCTGAAAGATAGATGGATAAAATATCTGGAAGAGATGAATATTTTGACTGAAAGTCAGTTTAGATTAAGAAGTGGAAGGTCATGTGTTTCCAACTTGTTGAGCTTTTACTCAAGAGCGATTGACGTGCTACAAGAGAGAGATGGTTGGGTGGATTGTGTATATTTAGATCTCGAGAAGGCCTTCGACAAGTTACCCCACAAGAGACTAATGTGGAAACTAGAGCGCATAGGAGGACTGAAGGGAAGTCTCCTGGAATGGATGAGAGACTTTTTGAGTGACAGACAAATGAGGACAGTAATAAAGGACAGGACATCTGGATGGACGGAAGTAACAAGTTGTGTCCCACAGGGTTCGGTGTTGGCACCCAGTAATGTTCCTGACTTACGTAAGTGATATGGTAGATGGAGTGAACAATTACGCAAGTCTGTTTGCTGATGATACAAAGATCTTGAGAAAGGTAGAGGTTGAAGAGGGCTGTAAAATCCTGCAGGAGGATCTGGATAGGATACATGATTGGAGCCGGATATGGGAAATGAAATTCAATGCCATCACAGAATTATTTGATGGGTAATGAACCAATTACAAAAGTGAGAGAAAAGAAAGATTTGGGAGTGCTGGTCCAGGACAGTTTGTCACCTGAAAAACACATAAACAAGATAGTTAGAGAGACATATAATCTCTTGACTGATATAAGAGGGGTATTTCATTACATGGATGTGATGATGAAAAAATTGGTAGTGGCCATGATCTGTCCCAGGTTAGAATATGCAGCAGTAGTGTGGTCCCCACACAAAAAGAAAGACATAAACAAGATTGAGAGAATACAAAGAACAGCAACCAAGATGGTCTCCAGTCTCGGAGATTTGTTGTACAAAGAGAGGCTGGAAAGGCTGGATTTGCCTTCCTTACAGGAAAGAAGAGAGAGGGGCGACATGATTGCAGTGTTCAGGACCATGATGGGAGTAGATAAAATTAACAGAGAAAATCTGTTTGTGTGGGATGAGAGAATAACAAGAGCACACGGAACGAAACTGAAGAAGCCAAGTGCTTGAAGGACATCAAGAAATATAGTTTTCCTTAAATATGCACAGACCTGTGGAATAGCCTGGAGAAAGAGATCGTCCAGTCTAAAAACTTAAACGAGTTTAAAGCAAAATTTGACTTATTAAGAAACAGAGACGGGACCCCATGAGCGTAGCTCATTTCCTGTATATCACAATTAGGCAGTGGCTCAATCAATTAGAGAGGTGGCCTGCAGTCCTACTGGACCTGGGTTCGAATCACAGCTGGGGCAGAGAACAGTTTAAGGATTTGAATTTCATCAAAAAGCAGACTTTACTGATCTACCAGAAGACCCACCGACATGTCATAAAAATACCCGTGCTAATACCAATACACCAGTCCTGTATGAGACAACTCTAGCATGTATTCAATATGGACAGTGGGTGTTAGCACCAAAGTGGTGACATGCAGAGGTGTATGGTACGTAGGAGGACTACTGGGCCTTGGTAGCAGGCTGTGAAGCCTATGTCCAGAGTTGGACACATTAAACAGAAAAAAAAGAAAAAAGAAAAAAGGTAAATACACACACACACACACCTGAGGCACCGAGCAGGTAGGATGGACGTCGCACCTCCGTGCCTGGCCAAGCCTGGCCATCATCGGACCGTACCTAAATTAGTATCTTTATATGAGTCAAGCTTTGTACCAGGTTAAACTAAATGGTGTCCTAATATAAAAGAGGAAGTTTTAAGTAAGACTGATACATCAGAGCAGTGATATTGAGGAGAAGATAAACCACATATGCTGAAATAGTGAAAGTAGAGAAAGACAGAAACAAGAGTTAAAGAATAAAGCATTAAAAAGGAAGTGAAAAGAATAGTCCAAAACAATCCCTGACTGGTCAGAGATTCAGCAGATATCAACAAATCTACAGTAATCACTGGTATAGAGGAGAAAGAAATAAAAAATAAGACCTCGAGAGACAAAAAAGAAATGGCAAATGTAATGAGCATATTGAAGCAAGTATCAGTGGTATTGGCGGCGACCATCATCCACTCACTTTTTTTTTTTTTTTTAAATGCAATGAAGAAGGAACCAAAGCCCATGGGCCTGCAAACCGTTCCTTCCAAGAATAAGCAAAAAACAACACAAAAGAGAGCCAAATTCACGATCTGTTCATTTTGAGATGCCTGGACACACTGCATTTGAAAGACTGGAGATTATAGGAAGTAGGAAATACAGACAGAGGAAGACAGATCCAGAGTTGACCAGTTGCATAAATGAAGGACTGGGAGTAACAGTTAACTCTTGCATTAGAGAGTTGGACAGAAAAGGGATGAGAGGTTGTTGCTAGACTGGTAATACGTGCCCGTCGTAGAGGTGGAGGGATGCAAGTAGACAGTTCAGAGGAACAGTGGCCATTGAAGTAGTGATAGAAAAGAGATAACGATGCAACAGTGCGGAGAAGAGACAGAGGTTGAAGGGAGCTAGTAAGAGGAGAAGAGTTAATGAGACGAAAAGCCTTTGACTCCACCCTATTGAGAAGGGCTGTAAGTGGAGATCCTCCCCACACATGAGAGTTGTACTCCAAACAGGGGCGAATAAAACCCGTGTATAAAGTCAACATCTGCATAGGGTAAAGAAGGTGCGGAGTCGGCTTAGCACACCTAATCTTTTGGAAGCAGATTTCACAAGAGATGTAATATGTTCTTTCCAAGATAAATCCCAAGTGAATGAAACCCCAAGCATGTTCAAGGATGATGAAGGAACGAGGTGGACATTATTAAACATCAGCGGGTACTCTTGTGGAAGGTTTTGTCAGCATGTTCAAGGATGATGAAGGAACGAGGTGGACATTATTAAACATCAGCGGGTACTCTTGTGGAAGGTTTTGTCTGGTTGATAGGTGCAAGAACTGAGTCTTTGATGTATTAAAAACAACAAGATTATTTTTACCCCAGTCAGAGATACGAGCCAAGTCAGACATTAGGTGTGCCATAGCCTCATCCCTTGTTTGTTGAAGCAACTGCTGAGATGGGCGTTGCAGGAACCGAATGAAAAGGTGAAGGGTGGAATCATCAGCGTATGAGTGGATAGGGTTAGATGTACAGCTTAGAAGGTCATTGATGAATAAAAGGAAGACAGTTGGTGATAGGACAGAACCCTGAGGAACATCACTGTCGATAGATCTAGGAGAAGAATGGTGGCCGTCTACAACAGCGGCTATAGAACGACCAGAAAGGAAGCTAGAGATGAAGGCACAGATAGAAGAATAGAAACTGTAAGAGGGCAGTTTAGAAATTAAAGATTTATGCCAGACTCGATTGAAAGCCTTTGAGATGTCAAGCGCAATGGCAAAGCTTTCGCAAAGTCCCGAAAGGAGGATGACCAGGAGTCCGAAAGACAGGTGAGAAGATCGCCAGTGGAGCGTCCCTGACGGAACCCATACTGACGATCAGAAAGATGCTTTAAAATTTTTCTGTTAAGAATAGACTCAAACACTTTCGAGACACATGATGTTAAAGCAATTGGACGATAGTTAGAGAATTGGGAATGGTCACCCTTCTTCGGGACTGGCTGAATGAGAGCAAACTTCCAGCAAGAAGGAAAGGTATAAGTTGATAGACAAAGGTGAAAGAGTTTACCTAGGCAGGGTGTAACCACAGAAGCACAGTTCTTGAGGACAACAGTAGGGACCCTATCAGGACCATATGCCTTGTTAGTACTGAGGCCAGTGATGGCTGAAAATACATCAGCTGAAGAAATTTTAATGTCAGCCATGAGGAAGTCTGAGGGGGGAAGTGATGGAGGAACAGCACCAGAATCGTCTAAGGTGGAATTGGAGGAGAAAGTCTGAGCGAAGAGATCTGCTTTATCAGTAGAAGAAATAGCTACAGAGCCATCAGAGTAGAAAAGAGGAGGGAAGGATGATGAGGTAAAGTTGTTAGAAAGGTTTTTGGCAAGGTGCCAGAAGGAGCGGGAAGAATTTGAGTTGGAGAGTTAGGAACATTTAGTGCGGATGAAATTATTTTTAGCAGAACGAAGAACAGACTTAGCACGGTTCCTGGCAGAAACATAAGAAAGATGTGATTCAGGGATGGGTTGGCTCCGGTACCTTTTGTAGGCACTCTCCTTGTTGCGGACAGCATTAGAACAAGTGTGATTAAACCAAGGCTTTTTTGCATTAGACAAAGGATATAAGAAAGGAATGTATGCTTCCGTGCCCGAGGGAATAACCTCCGTAATGCGTAAGGCACACGCAGATGGCTCCCGGCCATGGATGTAGTGGTGCCTACTTCTTCCTTAGCCTTTATCATTCTTTTTCTGTGACTGCCCTCCTCTCTTCCTATTTTTCCCATCTTTCCTGTAACTTCTTATTGCTTTTCTTTCCTTTACAGATGGCTTTACATTGAGTGACAAGCCAAATGGTTTCCTGTAAGCCAAGAAACCATTTACAACGCTGGGTGGTAACCATATAACCAAACCATACGTGCTCCCTACGTGTCAACAAGTGGGTTGGTGGAGGGTTAGTGCCCCTCCCTGTAAAAACAAATAACTCAAAGTCAAATGGCCACCCCTTAGAGGATTATGGCGTCTCGTAATAGATAGACAGATCAGAGGAAATCTGCACTAGAGACATAGAGGAGCACTAAAGGCTAGGAAAATATGAGAGAAATAAATTAACGCCCCTAAAAGTAACCTCCCAGCGTGTAAAGATTGTGGAGGAGGTACTAAAAAATCCAAAGAAACTTATGGAAAAAGAAGAGTTCAAAAATGTATGCCTAATTCAAGAAGAAATGGAATTTACCAAAAGAGAAGAGGGAGGAAGCAAAAACAAAGAACGAGGGATGGTCAGAGGAGGAGGAAAAATACATTTTTTTACACAGTAATTGGATTAAAGGTTCATAAGTGGTACATAAGCAGGAGGGAATAAAAAGGGGGAAGGTAGTAGACCCAAGTCACGACAAGTTTGTTAAAAAGATGATTAAGTTGATGTACTCAAATGTAGATGGAATGGTATCTAAATTATTAGAGATGAATAATTACATCAGAGAAAATGAACTACATATTATTTGCCTAAATGAAACAAAATTAACACCAAGGATATCAAACAACATCCTAAACCTAGAGGAATACAATATATAGAGAAGAGATAGGACCTTAAGAAAAGGATGAGGAATTATAATATTAACAATTCAGAAAAATCTAAAAGTTAAGGAAATACAACTAGATACACCCTCACAAGTACAAGTGCTTGCAGTAGAGATTAATACATCTCAAGGGAAAGTAACTGTGGCAAATTTATACATGCCACCCAGATCAAATACATGGGAAAGAGGCAAATATGAGGATCTGGCAGAGTACAATTCAGAGTTTAATAGCACTACTACGTAGAATGGAGGAGAAATCGGAAAGAATTATACTAACTGGAGATTTTAATACAAATATAAATTGGAATACTCTAGATATAATAAGCCAGGAAAGCTGTTGGGACCAAAAGCTCCTGGATCTAGTGCAGGAGTTTTTCCTAATGCAACATGTAAAGGAAAGCACCAGAAAAAGAGGACTTGATGTACCATCAGTACTAGATCTTACATTTACTAGGCAAGAAAACGATATTGACAATTTAATATGTCACCCTCCATTCGGTAAAAGCAACCATGCAGTACTAGATTGCAACTTCAGGATTGCATTTGGCATAGTTAACAGCAGAGAAAGTTACAAAAAGAACCTAAACTATAAAAAGGGAAACTGCCACGACCTAAAGAAGTACTTCTTAGAAATAGATTGGGAAAAGGAACTTAGAGGGCAAGATTTAAATGTTACATATAAAAAATTCTGTGAACTTTATGAAATAGGAGTCCAAGATTACATCCCGCAGCACAAAGAAGCGGAAAAGAAAATAAAGAAATGGCTTAATACAGAATGTTAGAAATCAAAAGAAAAAAGAGACTTGTTGTGGAATAGATACAGAAGACACAATAGTGAGAGGGCACATAACTATAAACATGCAAGAAATGATTATTCAAGAATAAGGAGAGTAGCCCAAAGACAGTTGGAGGAAGACATCATAAATAAAAGTAGTGATTAACCAAAGCTATTCTACAGCTACATCCAAAGCAAAACCAAAGTAAAAGATAAAATACAATCCACAACGGATAAGGGGATCAACTATACACAAGAGAAAGATATTTGTGAAGCACTAAGTAAGAATTTCCAATCAGTTTTTACAGAAGAAAATAATTTTGAGTGGGATGATATGGAACATGCATGCCCACACATATTACCAGATATACAAATATCAGAAAAAGAAATACAGAAGGAGCTAAGTAAATTGGACAAGGGAAAAGTAAATGGTCCTGATGAAATTTCATGTTCGGTGATACATGAATGTGCAAAGGAGTTTGTAAACCATTATCTTTAATATTCAAGGAATCCTTGGGACAAGGTAATTCAAGAAAGGGAATAGACAAAATCCACTCAACTACTGACCAGTATCACTAATCAGTGTTGTCAGCAAGGTACTAGAAAAGCTAATAAGAAAAGTTTGGGTAAATCATCTAGAACACAATATGATAACAGAAAGACAGTTTGGTTTCAGAAAGGGAAAATCATGTGTTACTAACCTGTTGAGCTACTATGATAGAGTAACAGAAACACTACAGAATAGAGAAGGATGGGTGGACAGTATCTATTTAGATTTCAAGAAAGCTTTTGACAGAGTACCGCACCAAAGATTTTTATGGAAACTGAACCATGAAGGAGGAATCCAAGGCAAACTGTATTGTTGGATACAAGATTTTCTAAAAAAAAAGGGAAATGAGAACAGTACTAAGCGGAAATTACTCATCATGGAGGGATGTGACTAGTGGAGTTCCACAGGGCTCAGTGCTGGCACCAATTATGTTTTTAGTGTATATCAATGACACAGATAGCAACACTGGAAATGAAAGCTATTTAAATGTTTGCTGATGATGCAAAAATTCAAAGGAGAATTACTGATGCAGACTCTTGTGAAGAGCTAGAAGAAGAATTAAATAAACTTCATGCATGGAGCAATACATGGCAAATGGAATTCAATGTGGACAGACAGGTGTCATGTCATCAAGTTTGGTAAAACTGGAAACAGAACTGACAGGGATTGTAAGTTTGGAAGTAAAACCCTTCACACATCAGAAAGAAAGACCTAGGTGTGATTATCAATAACAGATTATCTCCGGCTGATCACATCAGTGAGAAGGTATGGAACATGTATACACTGCTTGCAAATATGAGAACAGCATTCACATACATAAATGAAGACTTGCTAAGAAAGATAATAACAACATTCATTAGACCAACCCTGGAGTATGCATCAGTGGTCTGCAGTCCTCATCTCAAAAAACACATAGATAAGATTGAAAAAGTTTTCAAAGGGCTGCTACAAGATGGGTACCAAGCTTAAGGGATC
Source organism: Birgus latro (assembly GCA_018397915.1). Lineage (NCBI taxonomy): Eukaryota > Metazoa > Arthropoda > Malacostraca > Decapoda > Coenobitidae > Birgus > Birgus latro. The sequence goes on from JAGKTI010002911.1 coordinate 52,651, forward strand.
TAAGCTATGAGGAAAGACTAGAAAAATTTAATTTACCTACACTACAGGAGAGAAGGAAAAGAGGAGACATGATTATGCTATATAAATGCATATCAAGGAAGGAGAAAATAAACATAAATGATTACATAACCTATGGGGATGCATCAGCAAGAGGACACTGCAAATAACTGCATAAAAAGAGAGGAAATTTAGTTTCCCCAAAAAAAACTGCATAAAAAGAGAGGAAATTTAGTTTCCCAAATAGGGCAATCGATCAGTGGAATGCATTACCGAATGAAATACTGTGTGCCAAAACAATTCATAAATTTAAGGATATGTACGATAAAAATGGTCTAAGACACGGGACAGTACGAGCTTGACTCATTCATGTAAAGATATACTGTATATAGGTAAGAACAATTACGTAAGAATGCACACACACACACACACACACAAACACACACACACACATACACACCGCTCGCTGGCGCAGTGGTAGCGCTCTCGCTTGCCATCTGGTAGACAGGAGTTCACGCCTCGCTCAGGTTCCGAAAAGTTTCACTGACGAAGTGGGTGGTTACTGTCCCCCTTGAGCAAGGGGATGGGTGTGTGCAGGTGTGAAGGTCACAGCCTTGCCCATAGATCGGACTATATGAGCTCTCAGCTCCCTTCCGGGAGGGTAAAAGCTGACGATCACTACCATCAAGCGATCCTGACCGACCCGGTGAGTTACACACACACACACACATCCAAATAAGCTCACATTTCCACCCAAAATAAGCTCACACACACACACACACACTCATCCAAATAAGCTCACATGTCCACCCAAAATAAGCTCTCACACACACACAAAGTAGAGAAGCTCTTGTCAGGGATGTAGCAGATAAGAAAAAATGTGTAATTATTTTAGGGGTAAAAGAAAAGCGTATCACGATAAGATCTGAAAGAGAAAGAGAAGAATTGAGTAAAGTTAAAGAAATATTATTAGTAGTCATGGAGGGTAACAATGAAGCCCTAGAAGAGATTGAAGAAGTGTTTAGGTTAGGTAAGTATGAGGAAGGAGGGGCAAGGCCATTGAAGGTGAAGTTTAAGTCCCAGGCAATAGTAAATGAAATCATGAATAGGACATGGAAATTAGCAGACAAAGAGGGGTTCGAAAATGTCTGGTTAAGGAGAGATGCAAATGAGGAAGAAAGAGCTAAAATAAAGGAGTTAGTAAAGGAACCTAAGGCAAAAAACGAACAAAGAACGGAGAAGGAGAAGACAGTGTTTTATTGGAGAGTTATGGACCAGAAATTGAGGAAGTGGTACCGACGGAGAGGAGGAGAAAAGACGGTATAAGTAATAACGAAAAAAGTTTAAAAGTGGCTTACACTAACGTTGATGGATTAATATCGGCAATGTTAGAAATCAACGATTTTTTGAGGGTACAAGAACCTGATGTTATGTGCTTTGTAGAGACCAAGTTAAGGGAGAATACTGATATCCATATGGGAGATGGGAATTACAAATTGTGGAGAAGAGACAGAAAAGATAAAATGGGAGGAGGAGTGATGATAGCAGTGAAGAATAACTTAAATATAGATTCTGTGGAAATGGGAGAGGGTAAGGCTGAAGTGATAAACATGAAATTAGAAACTGGAGAGAACTGTAAGAGAGATATAGCAGTAGTATATGTTCCACCTAAGACAAGAGCATGGACTGATGATGAATACCAGGAGATGTTGTCAGACATGGTTAGTTACCTACAGAAAGTGATTGAGAAAAGCAGCAATATAATTCCAATGGGTGATTTTAATTGTAAAGAGGTGAACTGGGAGGAATGGGACTCAGGAGGCGGCGAAGATTCGTGGGGCACTATATTGTTAAACATTGTGATGAATAATGTAATGACGCAGTGGGTCAAAGAAGAGACAAGATTCCGAGGTGATGACACCCCAGCAAGATTAGATTTACTGCTAACCAAAGAACCTGACGTAATTGAGTCCTTGAAATATATGTGTCCTATGGGAAAAAGTGATCACGTGGTCATTGAGTTCCAGATGATAATAGGGAACGCGGTGCCAAGAGATGAGCTCCATAGGCAGGGAAGATACAACTTTGGGAAAGCAAACTTTACGGAATTGAGTAAATTTTTTGAAAATGCAGATTGGAGAAAATTCAGAGAAACAAGAGAGATTCAGAGGAAGTGGGATATCTTTCTAGACCTCTATAATTCAGGAGTGGATAAATATGTTCCAAGAGTAAGTGGGAAAGAATACAGGAACAAGGAGTGGTATAATAGAAGGTGTATTATAGCAAAAAAAGAGAGGAACATGGCATGGAACAAATGGAGAAAGAGAGGTAATAACAGAACAAAGGAAGAATATAAACCAACTAGAAATGAATATACAAGAATTCGTAGAGAGGAAGAAAGGAACTTTGAAAAAGGTATAATCGACAAATGTAAGGATGAACCCAAATTGTTTTATAGATTTGTTAATGGCAAATTGAAGCAAAAGGAAGGAATCACCAAACTGAAAGTAGAAGGAGAGGTCTACAATGATGCGGCAATGCAAGCTGAAATAATGAACAAACGTTTCCAATCAGTTTTTACTAATGAAGGGGAGTTTGTGGAGGGGGAGGGAGTGACTAGGAGTGTAGTGATAAAAGATATAAAAGTGGAAGTGCAGCAAGTGTACAAATTACTGGAAACTCAAGATGTAAGGAAAGCCCCAGGACCAGATGGAATTTCAAATTGGGTACTGAAGGAATGCAGAGACCAACTGGCAGATAAGATTCACAGTTTAATTGTGTGTTCGCTGGAAGAAGGGAAAGTGCCTCGGGAATGGAAGAGAGCAAATGTGGTACCAATTTAAAAGGGAGGAAACAAGAAAGAACCCCTGAACTATAGACCAGTGTCCCTAACCAGCATGGTTGCAAAATTGTGCGAGAAGGTTCTGAAAGATAGGTGGATAAAATTTCTGGAAGAGATGAATATTTTGACTGAAAGTCAGTTTGGATTTAGAAGTGGAAGGTCATGTGTTTCCAACTTGTTGAGCTTTTACTCAAGAGCGATTGATGCACTGCAGGAGAGAGACGGTTGGGTGGATTGTGTATATTTAGATTTGGAGAAGGCCTTTGACAAGGTACCCCATAAGAGACTAATGTGGAAACTAGAGCATATAGGAGGACTGAAGGGTAACCTCCTGGAATGGATGAAAGACTTTTTGAGAGACAGACAAATGAGGACAGTAATAAAGGACAGGATGTCTGGATGGAGAGAAGTAACAAGTGGTGTCCCACAGGGCTCGGTGTTGGCACCAGTAATGTTCCTGATTTACATAAATGATATGGTAGATGGAGTAAACAGTTATGCAAGTCTGTTTGCTGATGATGCCAAGATCTTGAGGAAGGTAGAGGTTGAGGAGGACTGTAAAATGCTGCAGGAGGATCTGGATAGGATACATGACTGGAGCCGGATGTGGGAAATGAAATTCAACGCAAAAAAATGTAAAATATTGGAAATGGGTAAAAGCACCAAGAGACCATCACTGAACTATATGATGGGTAATGAACCAATCACAAAAGCGAGAGAAGAGAAAGATTTAGGAGTGCTGGTCCAGGATAGTTTGTCACCTGAAAAACACATCAATAAGATAGTTAGAGAGACATATAAACTCTTGACCAACATAAGAGTGGCATTCCATTATATGAATGAAGAGATGATGAAAAAACTGATAGTGGCCATGATCCGCCCCAGGTTAGAATATGCGGCAGTAGTGTGGTCCCCACACAAAAAGAAAGATATAAACAAGATTGAGAGAATACAAAGAACAGCAACCAAGATGGTCCCCAGTTTGGCAGATCTGTCATATAGTGAGAGGCTAGAAGGGCTGGATTTGCCATCCTTAGAGGAAAGGAGAGAGAGGGGTGACATGATTGTAGTGTTCAGGACCATGATGGGAGTAGACAAAATTGATAGAGAAGATCTGTTTTTATGGGATAAGAGAGCAACAAGAGGACATGGACTGAAACTGAAGAAGCCGTGCTGCTTGAAGGACATCAAGAAATATAGTTTTCCGTATAGATGCATAGACCTGTGGAATAGACTGGACAAAGAGATCGTCCAGTCTAAAAACTTAAACGAGTTTAAAGCTAAATTTGACTTATTGAGAAACAGAGACGGGACCCCACGAGCGTAGCTCATTTCCTGTATATCACAAATTAGGTAAATACAATTAGGTAAATACACATGGAGAGAGATGGAGCTGGATCGAGGGGAAATAATCGCTGAATCAGCAGCGAAAAGGAGACCAGCCTATTGTGATTATGTGGATGAGTGTGTGAGTGGTGGTCCTGTGGGATATTAGTTAAAAGAACCGCAGGTTTCGTCCATAAAAATACAAGATACAGTGAAAAATAAAGTTTCCATATGGTTGCATCATGGTGGAAAGGGACGGATGATTGTTTACAACTGGCGAGGGGGAATTTGTGGGCTTCTCCAAAGATGATGTAGGTAACGGAAGTACTAAGCTGAAACAAACAAGAGTAGCAGGAGTAGAGAAAACGGCGGAGAGGAATGTCCAGGAGTTAAAAAAGGTATGGGTAATAATTACAGGAAGGGAAGAGGTTGTGTAGGCCAGATATTCATTCTTAGATCCTTAGTGGAAAAGTTTCTAGAGAAGGGCAAGAAGTTGTATGCAGCCTTCATGGATCTGGAGAAAGCATATGACAGGGTGGATAGACAAGGTTTGTGGAAGGTATTAAGAATATATGGAGTGGATGGGAAGTTGTTGAAGGCAGTGAAGAGTATGTATGAGGGTGCTAAGGCTGCAGTGCGCGTGGATGGCAAACTGAGTGAATCTTTCCATTTGAAGGTTGGATTGAAACAAGGATGTGTCATGTCTCCATGGTTGTTCAATCTGTATATGGATGGGGTTATAAAAGAGATACAAGGTCGGGCAGTGGATGTTGGAGCAGCCCTAGTGAGAGAGGGCAGTGTTTGTAAACTCCCTGTACTGTTGTTTGCAGATGATACTGTGTTGTTGAGTGAAGACGAAGGGGAGCTGCAAGGCTTTGTAGATGAGTTTGGGAGAGTGTGTAAGAAACGGAATCTAAAGGTGAATGTGGAGAAGAGTAAAGTGATGGTCTTCAACAGAAGTGAAGCCAGTGAGTGTACAGTGAGATTGGATGGGAAGGAAATGGAGAATGTGAGTGAATTTAAGTACTTGGGCAGTATGATGAGTAAGGATGGTAGTCTGGAGGGTGAAGTGCTCGAAAGGGTACAGCAGGGAAGGAAGGTTGCTGATTCGTTGAAAGCAGTGATAAGAAACAGGGAAGTGAGCATGGAAGTGAAAAAGTTGTTATATGACAGTACTGTGATACCAACTCTGACATATGGAAGTGAAGCTTGGACCCTGTTGGAAGGACAGAAGTCAAGAGTGAGAGCAGTGGAAATGAGTTATTTGAGAGGAGCATGTGGAGTCACATGGAGAGACAGACTAACAAATGAGGAAGTGAAGGAGCGTTGTGGTGTGGTTGAGGACGTGATGGGAAGCGTTAGGAGAAACACGTTAAGGTGGTGTGGAGAGGATGGAGAGTGAAAGATTGACGAGGAGAGTGTATGTGAGTGAGGTGGAGGGGGCGAGAGGGAGGCGGAGGCCGAGGATGAGATGGAGGGATGGAGTGGAGAGGTATATGAGAGACGGGGGTGTGAGTTGGGAGCGTGGTAGTGAAATGGCAGGGGACAGAGTGACATGGAGGCGATTTGTTTGTGGCCACCCCGTTCGGGATTGAGGCGTCTGGCAATAGATAGATAGATAGAATAATTACAGAACTGCAGGAACGGACCTTAAAGCAAGAGAGAGAAATCAAAGTCCTACAGAGTAAACTGGGAAAAGTCTGCACACGTAGTGATGAATAAGAAAAAGAAGTCACAGAATTAAAGGTGAGTAATGAATCTGCATCAAATGAAATAAAACAGCTCAAGAGGGAGAATAAGAGGTTGGAAGAAGAAAGGGACAGAATGAAAAGTAAACTAGATGAGTACTAATCAAAATCGAGGATGCAAGATGAGCATATTAACCCCTTAACCACGAGTCGTCACTTTCGTGACGGTCGGGTGCAATGGATCATACTGCGGGGCGTCACTTGAGTGACTCTGTGTTATTTTTAGTTCCCCCCAGCCTTTCAGGTGGTGACTTGTATCATCTATCAGCACTGCCAATGTCCAACTGTAGTCAGAGCTGCTAATGTCATCAGTACTCCCATCCATTGTTGACAATTTAGCCATTTTCCCCCATTCTAGACTCCCCTCCCTACCTCCACTCCATTACCCTCTTGTGTCGTCTGCTCAGCCGCTCTGTGCTAAATAAATCTTCCCCGGATTTTTCCACTGCTTTCATCCATTGAAATGAGACCTATGCCCTATTCTTATACAAATTAATATATATTTATGTATAAAATAAGGTAACTGATAGTGCCATACACCTGTAATTGGCTAATTATCACTTGGCAACATCCAACCTGCACTTGTTCGCCAATTTCCCATGCTTTTTTTCCCCATGAAATATGCTGTATGAGCTACTCTTGTAATATAAATGTATATAAGAAAGGAAGGGAGAAGCCTGAGTGATATTTATATTCACCTGGAACTACCTAATTTATTATGTATTGTCTAGATTTCCTACGACTTATTTCTTAGCATATACATTAGTATCTGACATTTTCAACTCCAAGCTACCAAGATACAGTCAGTTTGCTCAGTTCTCTCTCGTCCTTCACGGTGAAATGACGCTCCTCCATTTCTGCCGCTTTTGCGGCTAATATAAAAGGCCCTTTGGCCTCTACCCCTACTAAATATCATGTGGGAAGCAGTAAAGGACTGTAGATATATATAAGTATAATAAAGTACTAGAAATAATAAAGTGTGAGTGTGTATATGAGTAAGAAATGACAGAATGCCAGCGGTGAATTAGTGCGAGTGGGAGGCTCGTATGAGCTCGAATTTTACATTGCTTTCACAGTGTTTTTTTTTTTTTTTAGTATGGATTTCAAACTACTTGGAAATCATTGGATAGTGTTTCTACTGATAATATCTGGCAGTGGTATTCTGATTAGGGGATATCGGGAAGTGTAAAATGGAGACTTAGTTACCCAACTTCAGAAGTCTCCACAAGTCCTACGGTAGTCGAGTGCTAAAAAAACATCCCAGGAGAAAGCTGAAGGTATGTGCCATATGCATATGTAATTATAATATTCTAGGACTAATAACTGATTTTTGGTAACTATTTTTAAAAAGTCAGTCGGAGTGCTAATATCCCCGCAGGGATGGCACGGCGCACCTCTGACAACCCCGCAGTGTAGGGGTTAAGGAAATCAAGGAGCAACATAAGGGGTGGAAGAAAATTCAGGAGGAAGGAAATGTAAATCTGAAGCAGATCACAGAACAACAAAGCAAGGAAAAAGTGGAGAAGGAAGTGGTTAGGGTACTAAGAAGTGGAGAATCTTTGGCCAGGGATGTAGCAGACAAGAAAAAATGTATGATAATCTCAGGAGTAAAAGAAAAACATATGATAGTAAGATCCGAAAGAGAAAGAGAAGAACTAAGCAAGGTTAAAGAAATAATATCAGTGGTTATGGAGGGTAACAATGAAGCCCAAGAAGAGACTGAAGAAGTGTTTAGGTTAGGAAAGTATGAGGAAGGAGGGGCAAGGCCACTGAATGTAAAGTTTAAGTCCCATGTAATGGTGAATGAAATCATCAGTAGAATATGAAAATTGTCAGATAAAGAGGGGTTTAAAAATGTTTGGATAAGGAGAGATGCAAATGAAGAAGAAAGAGCTAAATTAAAGGAGTCAGTAAAGGAAGCAAAGATAAAAAACGAACAGCGAACGAAGGAAGAGAAGGCAGTGTTCTATTGGAGAGTTATGGATTGGAAACTGAGAAAGTAGTACCAACGACGGGAAGGAGAGAAGAGAGTATAAAAAATGATAAAAAAGGTTTGAAAGTGGCGTACATAAACATTGATGGACTAATTTCGGCAAGGTTAGAAATCGATGATTTTTAGGGTACATGAACCTGATATTATGTGCTTTGTAGAGACTAAATTGAAAGAAGATATTCATATTCAAATGGCAGATGGGAAATACAAATTATAGAGCAGAGACAGAAGAGAAAAAACAGGAGGAGGAGTGATGATAGCAGTGAAGGACAACATAAATGTAGATACTGTGGAAATGGCAGAGGGTAGGGCTGAAGTGACAAATATGAAATTTGAAACTGGCGAGAGTGGTAAGAGAGATATGGCAGAGGTATATGTTCCCCCTAAGACGAAAGCATGGAATGACGATGAATTCCAGATGTTGTTGTCAGACATGGTTAGTTATCCACAGAAAGTGACTGAGAAAAGCAACAACGTAATCCTAATGAGTGACTTTAATTGTAAAGAGGTGAACTGGGAGGAATGGGATTCAGGAGGCAGTGAAGATTTGTGGGGCACTAAATTGTTAAATAGAGCAATGAATAACGTAATGACGCAGTGGGTCAAAGAAGAGACACGATTCCGAAGTGATGACACACTACCAAGATTAGATTTCTATTATCCAATGAACCTGATGTAATTCAATATTTGAAATATCTGTGTCATAAAGGAAAAAGTGATCATGTGGTCATTGAGTTCCAGATGATTGTCATAAAGGAAAAAGTGATCAGGTGGTCACTGAGTTCCAGATGATAATAGGGAACATGGTGCCAAGAGATGAGCTTTATAGGCAAGGAAGATACAACTTTGTGAAAGCAAACTTTGCAGAATTGAGAAAATTTTTTGAAAATGCGGATTGGAGAAAATTCAGAGAAACAAGAGAGATTCAGAGGAAGTGGGATATCTTTCTAGACCTCTATAATTTGGGAGTGGAAAAATATGTGCCAAGAGTAAGGGGGAAAGAAAACTGGAAAAAGGAGTGGTTTAATAAAAGGTGTATGACAGCGAAAAAAGAGAGGGACATTGCATGGAACAAATGGAGAAAGAGAGGTAATAACAGAACAAAGGAAGAATATAAAAGAACTAGAAATTAATATACAAGAATACGTAGAGAGCAAGAAAGAAACTTTGAAAAAGGTATAACTGACAAATGTACGGACGAACCCAAATTGTTTTATACATTTGTTAATGGCAAATTGAAGCAAAAGGATGGAATCACCAAACTGAAAGTAGAAGGAGAGGTCTACAAGGATGCAGTAATGCAAGCTGAAATAATGAACAAATGCTTCCAATCAGTTTTCACTAGGAGTTTGTGGAGGGGAAGGGAGTGATTAGAAATGTAGTGATAAAAGATATAAAAGTGGAAGTTCGTTTTCGTTTTCGTTTTTGAAGGCTCCAACATGCTTGCATGTGTCGGCCTTGGTCACCTAATGGCGGCTCTCCACGCTGCTCGATCTCTGGCAGCCTCCCTATTCAGTCCCTTAACCCTTAAGTCACATTTAATGACCTC
>JAGKTI010002912.1:0-16081 GCA_018397915.1 Birgus latro
CAGGGCACTGTAGTTGTCTCCATATTACTCCATTATTTGGTTGTATGGTTACCACCCAGCATTGTACGTGGCTTTCTGGGTTACAGGAATAAATTAGGTTTGTCACTGTGGAACCACTTGGAAAATGTAATAAAAAGTAACAAGAAAGGTGAAAGAAACAGGAAGAGAGGAGGGCAGAAAGAATGACTAAAGTGATGGAGGAAGTAGGTAATACTGTACTTCACCCACCTACCCCCCAGGTTAGAGCAAATGTACTTTAGATAGGACAAGGTAGAGAATTGGTGGATTATTGCTGGAGAGAGAACTGCCCATTGTTGAGCCAGGACAGAAATAGAATTCCTGGATGTGGCATTGTTGAGTAGGGACAGATTTAGAAATACCCCAAGGTCCATCTATTGAAGCTGCCTCTTACAGAATGTGGTAACATAAAAACTGGTGTATTGACACATTTTGGTTTGTGGTGACGTACAGTAAGTTTACAAAAGGCAGGATGAAATTAATTGTAACACTACATTAATGTAATTTTATTACTAAGCACTCAGAATGTACAGTAAATGGACATGATTAATATTATGCAACTTTGATGACATCCCTTGTAATGAAGAGGTTTATGATAATTCCTTCACTACTGTAGTGTCTTTGACTGGGAAACAAATGGTGCTGATAAGAATAAAGTAGGACAAATTTGTACCAGGGGTTGTTGCATAACCCCAGTATGTCTGTGTGAGCAGATATGTTAGCCACAGTTAAGCAACTTCTTTTGTGGGGTTATCCTACAGGTACAGTGCAGTGCATACACCACTTAGGGATCTGGCACTCCCTCATGGGTTGGACCAGGCTCCTTCCCATGACGGGGTTCAGGGAAATATGGGGAGATTTGTCCCCTGTGAATGCTGCAGGTACACCACGCAGGTTCCACAGTGCCACCACATGTAGGCTCCTCACCAGCACATGTATAATGTGCACTTCACTACACAGTTGGATAGAAATTAATGCTTTGTACAAACTTGAAAGTAACTGTAAAAATTGAGAAGCTTCCAGTAATATTTCATGCAGGAGCCTAACTGCACATGAAATTATTTTTACATAAAACTTTAGTCTATAGGAGATTTTCAAGCCAACTCCCCTTCTCCCACCAACTCCCTTCAGCCTCTTTTTCTCTCTCTGCCACATTGATGCATCTTTTTCTCCTTAACAGCAGGGCAGGAGCACCCATTACACTACAAACACCCATCCCATTTCTCTCCAGCTTTGTAAATCCTGAGTAGATCAGTACTCTGTCTTTTTTGTGTGGACCTGGTCGAATCTGGAATTGTCTTTCTAAATCTGTTACCTCCTCTCTTTGAAATGCAGTGTGTCCAGGCATCTCAGAATGGATGGATCTTGATTTTGGCTGCCCTTTCCTTTTATATTTTTTGAAGTATCAAATTTTCAGGCTTTCAGCATTAAGTTCCATCATTGTTTCGCCTGAATAAACAAATAAATAAATCTGGTGTTATTCCAATCACTACCACAAATATCTCGGTTGAATACTCACATGGAAGTAGCAAGATTCAACCCCCTCAGTCTTAATATGTAATTTCTGTCTTGGTGGTGTTGTCTCATTTTGTTCAGGTCAGGATAGACTTTCTGATCATGTGGAGGGGTGAGATGTAGCCTTGACTGATTCCCTCATTACTAGTGGGTTGTGCTGAACTTAACTAAATCACCTTGAGATAGCGAGAATACATTGAAAAGTGTCATTGGAGTAAAGGGTTAAAATGTACAAGAATAGTAACATAGCCCTGAAAGGCTTACTATATATTTTCTAATGCCTTTTTGATGAGAGAGATCACACTTACAAGCCAGGTGATATAGTCCAACAGTAGCATAGTTAAAAAGGGGAGAGGAGAGGTTAAAGGAAGTCCCCATTATGATGGGGGGTTTCATAAACTGACTATAATGATCAGACAGTAGCCGGGGAAATCGTAACCCACTGAGTCTGAGGGTTCTTTTTTTGTCTTATTTGTGTCCTCTCCTGGTCATTTTATTTTCACTTTACAGACACTCCGAGCTGAAGGAGTCAAATATAAATGTACCATAATAACCTTGAGTACTGCAGACTATACTACTACAGGTATAAGTTTAGTAATGTACAGTAATTTAGTACTAACAAGAGTAAAGTAAAAAGGACATAACCCAGATTCAAGGCATTAAAAGACCTTGTACCGATGAGGTTAGGTAGGGAATTACTGTATGGCCTCATTGTAGCTCAGGGATGTGGTTCAAAATATCACAACTTTTTCATACATTTGGTTCTGTAAATTTAGGGAAACTGGCTAATTATAGTTGCAGCACACAAGTCTGAAGGTGCCATTATGATGCCCTGACAACCTACCCGTCAGCAGGGCATCCGATTTCGTGTATAATGTGATTCACATTTGATTCGTGTATAAAAATATAATTCGTGTATGATACAAACGTGGACGCTTTGTTGACTGGTAGGTTGCCAGGGTACGATTATGACATCTTCAGACGTGTGCGCTGCGACTATAGTGTTATTGGTAGCAGTATGTTAGGTAATTTATTGTGGACTTCCATCTCTGTATCAGTTTGTAACCAGACACCTTAATCCCTGAGGAGCGGCCACGTGCAGATCCCGTCCTTGCTGTGAACTTGATACCAAAAAATAGTGCAAGATGATGTATATATATTTCTAACTTGGCTTAAAAATTGCCATCTGTCCATCTCCAGTACTGAGTTGTAACAGGAGATTAACACCAGAATGTAATGTCATTCACGAAGAAGTACTACGGAAAGGATGTAGAGCCATAGTATCATCTTGTTTTAGCCATCAATCTATTGCCAGACGCCTCAATCCCATAAGGGGTGGCCACAAACAAATTGCCTCCATGTCATTCTGTCCAGAGCCATTTCACTGCCCAGCTCCCAGCTCACACACCCTTCTCTCATATACCTCTCCACTCCATCTCATCCTCAGCATGACATGAAATAAGCTGCAAAATTGCTAAAATCTGGGCCAAGCAAGGGAAAAAAAAATGCCTTAATGTTCACTGATATTGTTGGCTGGTACACGAGAGAGAGAGAGAAAGAGAGAGAGAGAGAGGAGGAGGATGAAAGGGCCCCATACTGAGGTATTTGATGTGCAGGTGGTGGTACTGAATGGCTGGGAATATTGAGAATCCTGCCGTATTGAGAGTCGTGGATGAAGGGGGACGGGATGAGTCTGTGTCTGCACGGATCATGTTATTTTTATTTTTGTTTATCTATTTGTTTTCAGCAAAAAGTGTCCCTTTGCTTAGAAAATGTAACAGAAGAGGGAAAATCAGGATGCATTCATTTTGGGGTGCCTGGACACACTGAGCTCTGAATAACTGCAGGAGGTCATAGGCAGAGTGAAAAACAGAATTACACTTCCAGATTTAACCAGTTGTGTAAATGAAGCACACTTGGAAGTCAAAAAAATCCAGCCTTAAATTTCATGAAACTATTAGATAGCTAGAATATAATAAAAATTACATGGTTAGGCTGTAAGTTGCCTGAGGAAGTAGCATTACATGTGGTGTCTGACATTTCTCTCGAGGATGATGATAAAATTAAACCGTAAACTGCACCAGTAGGATTTTCCAGTGTTTTCGCATCTACACACACACACACAGGAGAGAGAGAAAGAGAGAGAGGGGTTTATCAGCTTTGTGTTCTATCAAACCATTACTTTTGCGTCCCACCAGGCAGCAGCACAGCATGCGTGGTGGTGCTGCAGGGCGACGCGGGCCACCTGTACTCGGCCAACATCGGTGACTCCGGCTTTGTGGTGGTGCGGGACGGCCTGGTGGTGCATCGGTCGCAGGAGCAGCAGCACTACTTCAACACGCCCTTCCAACTCTCACTACCACCACCAGGGACGAATGCACAAGTTCTCAGCGATAGGTAGGGATGGGAAGGATTGAATGCTTCTAGGGGATGTGAAGGATGGTTGACTTCTTAGGCATTTATTTATTTATATATTTACTACTTATGTACAGTATTTATTTTTGGGTGTGGCGAGGGGAGGACATTTGATACGGTATTCGGTGTAATTGAGCAGAAATGGCATGACTACCTCAACACTCCCCTCCAGCCATCACTGCCACCACCAGGGACAAATGCACAAGTTCTTAGTGGTAGGTACAGATGTAAGGGATGGTTTCAGGATATATGAGAATTTGGGAGGCATTCATTATACTGCCAAAGATGTTGATGAGCAGAAACAGCAGCGTTACATCAACACGCCCAGCTCACACTACCACCCCCAGGAACAAATGCACATATTCTTAGCAATAGGTGTGACTTAATGGGATATAGGAGTTTCATGGGGAGTGGCCATGCTATCATTAAGGATGTAAGTGAACAGAAACTGCAGTATTACATCATCACACCCATCCAGCTATCATTGGTGTCACCAGGTGGAGGGTGGACAGTGGCCTTGTGTTGTGAGAAGGAAGAGGGTTAGTGATACTGTAATTCCATCGTGTGTGGTGTTTGTGGAGGGCAAGAACGTAAGAGTCTTGTGAAAGGTGGGATGCAAGGTATACCACTAAGTAATTGCATATAAGTTTTCCATAAGTAAGGGAAATGATGTGGTCGAGCTAAGGCTGTAGAAGACTGATGTACGGTATATATATAGTTCTTTAATGTACTGATGACTGGTATGACTTTGAGGGTATAATAGTAGGTGGTGTAGGAGCTAGTTCATTTGCAGGAGCCAGAAGTGACTGGAAAAGCTGTTGCCCACACTGACAGATAGAGTCCCATTACATCTGGAAATAAAGCTACTCTTTCCTGTTCCTCTCACTCTCTCATATTCTCTCACAGGCCAGAGAGTGCGGAAACCCTACAGTTCCCGGTGAAGGAGGGTGATGTTCTCATGGTGGCGACAGATGGTGTGTTTGACAACCTGCCAGACTCTGCCATCGTGCGTGAGATGGTGAAGGTGCAGGGGTCAACGGATCTGCTGCTGCTGCAACAGGCGGCCAACTCCATAGCACACAAGGCACGCACCCTGGCATTTGACGAGGATTATATGTCTCCCTTCGCACGCAACGCCCGGGAAAATGGCATCAATGCAATAGGTATGGCCAGGGTTACGTCGCCTTAAATTTTGTCATGTATTTGCTGCTGGAGGCCCAACTGGACTCGAACCCAGTGGACTGTAGGCTGAAGTTGCCCTTTTCCTGCAGTCCACCACCCTCCTTCAGGGGATATTGCAAGGGATTTGAGGATTTGTATAATTGTGCAGTGATATCAGTGTTGCCACATGAAAGCATCCCTCCCTAGCACCACATTTGACTTGGATTAGCTAGGTTGGGTTGGATCCTTTGGAGTGCATTGACATCATTGGGTATTAGTTAGAATATAACTGTCAATAAGGAAGTTCCATTCATTGTATCTCCGCCTCCAGTACCATGACATCTCAGGTATTATAGCTACTGCCACACAACATAGAGGACTCCTTTCATACCGAAGGGCATTGGAGCAATTTATATTAACTTCTTCAGCATTACAGTCATGTCTCAGTGGTCTTATTGCTAGAAGACTGAAGCTGGAAGAATATGTCTCTTCTAACATGCCATAGTCCATATCCAATAGGAGGCTGGAGGTTTTTCTATCACCCAAACTGTGCAAAGGACAAAGGGTCGTGTCCTATAGCTTAACAGGTCTGGATTGTAGTAACCTGACCTTGAGACCTCCTGTAACTGCAGAGGGATAATATTAATACTGTTATTATTATTCTTTGAAGGGCATTGAGGGTCAGAATGAAGTAATGGGGTAAAGGAAGTGTGGGCTGTTTCTTGCAGTTGTTGTCCTGTCCCCAGTTCCTTTGTTACGAGCAGAGCATTTTTATTTTGCCCAAACTAATGCCCATCCATGTCTCTGCTTACTGTAGACTTTGCACATATTTTAGTTTGAATTCCATGGAGGCTTCCCTATTATGTAAATGCTGCCAGAGAGGTGGATTAGTCTCTCATGACTTTAAAAAGAATCCAAATACTTTTACTCACCCTTGGGCTCCTCAGGGTCCCCAGAAGGAAAGTAACAAGTTGGCTTTTTTTCCTCCAACCCTCTTTTAGATTCATTTCTGTACAGCAGGTAAGTACAGTTTTCTTTCTCTCTGATGAGCTAAAATGATACAGCACAGGTATTTTCATTTTATGTTTTCTTCATCGTTGTTTTATTCGCATTTCCCATCAAAAGAGTTTCTGGGCGGGGAACTGTTAGTGTGGTGTGTAGTGAAATGGACCACACCACTTCAGAAATCATCATCATCATCATCATCATCAGTCATCATCATCATCCATACCTGTCTTGGCTAATTACCTTTCCCAAACACAGGTGGAAAGCCAGACGACATAACAGTGGTGTTAGCGACCATAACTGTGTGAGGGAGGGACGACGAGGCAGCCAAGTGTGTGTATATGCGTGTGTGCCGACTCCAGTGGGGGGCGTCGGTGGCTTGTTGACCTGACCTGACCTCCGCATCACCCTGCCAGCTCTCGACCGCCCGGCAGCTCATGAAAGACACCTGTACCCCTATCTTATGAGCTTATGAGGCTCCAACACCTCTTCCTAAGTGGATCATTATGCGTACTACACCTTTACCTCTTCAGTCCGAATTTTTATTTCATTCTTGCTACCCTCGGGCCATTTTACTTATGTTAAGAGAGGCTGATATTAGTAAAGGGATTAATGAATGTAATCCCTAATCCCTCCAGTTCGAAAGGCCCGTAAACTGAATAAAATAGTCCACAGAGAACAAGAGTAATGGAAAATATACAAAGTACATTATTGAACTGAAATGGTCAGTATTTATTTATGCTGTTTATTTCCTTTCAGAAATACAAACAGTATAAAAAAATATCATGGAAATAAATATAAACCAACCACAAAAAAAATGTATAAATATAAATGGCCATGTAGAAAAAAAAACAAAGGAATGGGTATTCAAAAGGCCTCGTAACTCCGATAAAAATACGATCTTCGGACGGACAGGCGGCCCAAAAAAACACTCGTCATTGTTGTCCTGAGTAGTCGTTGTATTTATTTTACATTTTTTTTTACTTGCTGTATTCGTGTATCTGATTTTTTAGGCTGCACCCTTGGGGGGAAATCTGTGCCTCTTCCTTATTGATAAATTTTGCATTTGACTCCCAGGTGTAGTGTGTTTGTTGTGGCGGCCTGATATCGACAGACCTATAAGTGAAAATATCAGTCTCTAAATCCAGACCACATAGATAGATAGATAGTGTTTTTATGCAAGTTATGTCACTATATTCCTGATACGACATAGATGCATAAACACTATCAGTTTCTAAAACCAGTTGCCACAGATAGATAGATGGATAGCTACTGTTATACAAGTTGAGAGAGAGGAGATTATTTTGCATACTACACCCATCTTGTCTGCTATGTTACTTGTCTCAATATTGACGGTGCATAAACAGCATGACATCAATGACAACAACCAATCACATTTTCCCCCATGTAAACAGGAGCATAGGGAGGGCTAGGCTGCTCACTCCCAGCATTTAAGGCAACATTGACCAGCCTCACGTTCCCCTGAGTTGCATTAATAAGGAGGAGGAGGAAGAGGAAGAGGAGGAGGTGGTCGAGGAAGAGGAAGAGGAGGAGGTAGTACAACGCGTCCTGTGGTTGTATTCTAAGTAGTGTTGGAGAGATTTCTTATCACCTCTTCCTTAGTGATTTATTCTGCACATAACACCTCCGTATCCTCATGTGTGTTACTGATGCAAACTTCAATATTAAAATGATATAAATAGGTCTCATAACACCTCATGGAAATAAGGTTGGTGTTGTATGGTGTGTTTTTATGTGCGAGGAAAAGAGTGTGAGAAGGAAGGATACCATGTTGTTTGGGGAGGAATGAGAAGTATGGAAGGTTGGGCACTGTGCTAGGGGAGAACTGTCAGCATACTTTTGATCATAGCTGTACAGAACGACATAAAATGAAAACTAAACTCCTCTCGCTCCTTCACTGCCGTGCCCTCGTTGATGATGATGATTTTATTTTTCTCGGTTCTTGCCATTTCCAGACCATTTTATTCAGTCCAGGAAGATCTGTTGTATTTAAAGGGCTGGTGAAGGCTGTGTCTAACCTCACCGCTAAGAAGGTGATGGAGAGGGATGCCTTCATGTGGTGGCACTGATATAAAGATGCAGCTCCACTGCCAGGTTGTACACTAGTCCCTCACCTCCCTCTCTGTCCCCCAGATATACGATGGTGGACTGCATGAGGGCAGTTTAAGCCTGCAGTCCACTGGGATGAGGCAGTTCAGTCTGTCAAGGCGTTTGGGGAGAATGTGGAAGTCTTGGATAGGTTCACTTATCTTGGTAGTGAGGTAAATAACAACTGTGGATCAGACGATGTTATTTCTCGTTGCATTGTTCTGGCCAGTGGGGTTATGAACGCACTCAACTCTGGTGGAGGACGAAAATTTGCATCTTCAAGGCATTGGTGCTCCCTGTCTTACTTCATGGCTGTGAGACAAAGACACGAAACACTTACTTAAAGTGGTAAATTGACTTCTTTGGTGCCAAGTGCCTTCACAGGATTGTGGGATATCACTGGTAATGACCAGGTGCGTAACAAGCGACTACTCCATGAGACTGAATTGAGGCCTCTTACCTACATAATATGTCAGCACCAACTCCAGTTATGTGGGCACATGGCCCATTTTCCCCAGGCTGACTCTGTCCACTGGCTGATCTCAGAGTTAACCCTGGGTGGAGGAGACCAAGAGGAAGGCCATGGAACTCATGACTAGAGCAGGTTGATCATTGATGATGAGAGATACTTAGAGGGGGAAGAGTTGGGGTTGCACGAAGGGACCCTTGTGAGTGGAGTCAGGGTGGGTGAGGCCATGCGACCCATGGCATTTGTCCCCCCAGTGACGATGATTATATCGGTGTTAAAGAATGCAGGCTAGATTGATGATGGTGATGATGATGGTGTTAAAGAATGCAGGCTAGAATGATGATGATAAAGGGTGCAGGTTAGAATGACATGTTCCTTTTGTAAATACTGTAGACATTGGGTAATTTTCATTTTGACTGGGGATATTCTGTGATACCTTTTCCTCATTGCTCTGTCCTGCATTTTAAACCCCTCAGCATTTGGTGGTGTAGTGGTTAGCATGCTCCAGGCGAAGATAGTCTTGCGTAGGTTCAATCCCGAAGGTGACTGGAGGTTTTAAGATCACAAAATGCCACAAAGGGGAGTAGGCTGGTCATCTACCCTTAAATGTACTGGATTGTGTTAACCTCAGGTGTGTACATCTCCCAGGGGGTTAATTAGACGGAGCCTGGTTGCATTAAATTGTTTGAATCTTTTTATATGATAATTAGTGCAAATTATATCACCACTACCCCATCCTTAGGTGGGAAGAGAGGCTTGGATGATGATGATGATGGTAATGGTGATGATGATGGTAATGGTGATGATGATGGTGGTGATGATGATTAAGGAACAGCATACAAAATAATAATAATCATTTAGGTGTGATGAGAAGAAAATACAGTGTTATGGTAGTGAAGGAATGAAGGTGTAATGGGCAGAATAAATCAACAAAAATAATCCACTAAGGGTAATGGAGGAATGAAGGTGTAATGGGATGGAGTAAATCACTTAAATGAATTGCTTAGGAGGAGGAGGCTTGAAGGCTTGTATTTGCATTGGGTAAGGAAGCTCCCTAACACATCTTCCTTACTGATTTATTTTTGGATGTCAGTTAATATCCTTTTGTACATTATGTATGCAGAGTATGGCAATATTGGAAGGATTTATGCCCCCTAACACCTCTTCCTCGGTGATTTATTTTTAGGTCCGCTAAAAATCCTTTTGTATATTATTTATGCAGAGTACGATGATATATGATTTATGTAACAGAAGAGGACTTTAAGGAGTAATAAGCAAAATAAATCACATAGGAAAAGGTGTTAGGGAGCTTCTTTTACTGATGAAAATACCTGTTGAAGTCTGCCGGCAAAAATTCAACATTGTAAGGTTATAGCAGGATTCTGACCCAAATCGAATCACATAAAAAAAAATGGTTAGGGTCTTGTTATGGCCTTCATCTCTAACAACCAGAGGACGTCGCTTATATATTACCGATTTACATTTTATTTTTGCTGTTCCCCGGTGGTTTTATTCAGCTTAGGGTTGCTTTATTAAACTCCTTTAGTTCGAGAGGCCCTTCCCAAGCAAAATAAAGTCACCTGGCGGCAGCAGGAGTAGACTAGAGATGTCCTGGATTCAAATTTTTCTTACAGTATTGTTTATAAAAGCTCCAGCACCCTGCCTTGATCACCTACTGGCAGCTCTCCACGGCTCTTGATCTCTGGCAGCCTCCCTATTCAGTCTCTTATGCCTCTTTCTCTTGCAGCCCTATACTCTGACATTCACACTTCTTACCTTCTGCACCCAATTGTCATCCTCCATCTTCTCTGCATCCCCAAACCATCTCAGTCTGTCTCTCCTCATTAGCAACACCAGTACACTCCAGTCCCATCCTTCCTCTCAACTCTTCAGTCATAATCCTAGCCCCCCCCCCATACCTCACATTCAAGGGCACGCTACACATCCATCTGTATCATTAACGTTTCTGTACGTTTGAGCCCACAGATATCCTCTTCCTTAACTACCCAGGTCTCACTACCATACAGCATTACACTCCCAACACATGCCGCACACAGAGATCCCTTAGCACGGAGGGAGAGCCATCTTTTCAGGAGAGGCAACTTTCTTTGTAACTCAGTAAAATTGTGGCTATGAAATGATTAATATTCTCTTGTTCTCTATACTGTATGTTATTAAAGCTAACTTGATCAGTATTAAAAAAGAAAAACAAAGGAGAATATTTACACTCAGTATTGCCTTACTCCACCACTGAGCTATGTGAAGTAAGCTGCAAAAGGACGAAAACCAGGGCCAAGTTAAGGTCAAGTGTCCCTAGAGCTGTTCTGACTATGTAAGAGTTAGATATGTTGTGCAGAATGAATCACTAAGGAATAGGCATTAAGAGCCCCCCCAAGTCCAGAATATGGCTTTTGGTGTACCGGTGAATTTGTGTTTTTGGATTTTTTTGTTTTTTCAGTTGAGAATACAAGATTATGTTAAACCTCTTCATACTGGTGATGTTTCTCTCTCTCTCTCTCTCTCTCTCTCTCTCTCTCTCTCTCTCTCTCTCAAATTCAGTTTTAGGAGAGAGTCTGTATAGTGAGGGAGAAAACAGAGGCTGATACGAACCCCTCCATTTTTTTGTCTCTGAGCTGAATAACATAAGCAGCTGAGAGAGAGAGAGAGAGAGAGAAAGGGGGGGTGAGCTTGTTTCATGTAGTTCCCACGGAGGAGTAGGGGCCTGAGGCTAGGCTGTCAATTCTGAGGACTCCATTCTTCTTGCTGACATAAGCAGCAAAAATATAAAGGATTAATTATACATCATCAGATTGAATAGAATGATTTTCTTGATATCAGACTTCTTAATTACCAACAAATGTGAGTAAAAAGAAAGTTTAATGTATGTGGGTCATCATTACTGAATTTATTGACACACACCTTCAGTAAAAAATCCAACCCCCTTCCATTCCATCCTTAATTTGTCTGTACCTGTTTCCCTGTAACTTGGCCTAAAATTGTCATCCCTCCACATTGAAAACATTTGTAACAAAAGAACAAAAGATTAGCACTAGAATATGGTGCTGCTCATGAAGAAGTGCTGTGGAGAGGATGTACAGCTGCAGCACTTTCTTCTGCCACAGAGCTACGTGTAATAAGCTTCAGAGGAACAAAAATCCGGGCCAAGTTAAAGACAGCATTGTAGAACTGTGAAGAAATTTTATCATCCCAGTCCTAGATCCATATTTTCATTGGTTACGGAAGTGCCTTGGCACCTTTTCATTAGTGGTTTATTTTTGGATATGGTTGGTTACTGTCAAAATGGTGATATTGGAATGATTTAAATGACACAGGATGGTAATGCTTAATGAACTAATTAAATCACTTAGGAAGAGGTATTAAGGAACTTCCTAAACTGATAAGATTACAAGCTCTAGGCCCATATTTTCGTTGGTCAAGGAAGCTCGCTAACACCTTTCCCAGAGTGATTTATTTTGTTTATTACACATTACTGTCCTCTGCTGTGTTACATCAGTTCCTCCAACATTGCCATACTCTGCATAAATAACATACAAAATGATATTAACCAGCCTTATCCAAAAAGAAATTGCTAATGAAGGGGTGTTAGGAAGCTTCATCGGTCAAGAGAGTTAAACCGGGAATAATGGAATGTCTTTTCTGAAGCTTACCCATCACTTGTACAGGATGGCTTGGAAGTAATGCTCCTCTAGATGGTATTTTGTGGCATGGGAATGGCTTAGTCTGCAGGTGTGGGTGTAGTAGTAAGAGGGGGAAATGGTAGAAGATACAGGGTAGACTTTGAAGGGACGTAGCCATTCCTGCAATACACAGGAAATTGCCCAGCAGAGCAGAGGGGGAGCATTGTATATAGTCACTCTTACTGTGCAAAAATAACACTAGGATGATGATGATGATGATGGTTGTGGTGATGATGATAATGATGATAAACACTGAGACAATACTGATGATAATGATGGAATATTGGGATGGCAGAATAAAAAGGGGTATCACACTAGCCATTCCCATGAGCTTTGTACTGTTTGACCCAGCCATCCTTCCTTGCAGTTCAGGGTCCTAAAATTACAAACAGATTTACAGTCAGTTGTGTGTTGTAATTGTGATTTATTTTATGGACAGGGAAAGGAGGATGCCAAACCTTTCCATATCTCATTCATGCCAGGAAAACAAATCTTCATTAGCTATGATTTGTTTCTTGTAGGTGGGATGAGGAAAGGAGGAATGCAGATCATCCCATACCCTTTGTTCCTTCCTGTAAAAACATATCTGAGTAACCGTATGATTGTAAATTTGTAAATCTGGGCCCAGGGAAGGTCAGTCATCCCAGTGAAAGTGTAAATCAGAATAGCCTTACTCTGAATACTGTGTTACATATTCCTGGATAAGCCTGGGATGGTCTAATAACCTAATTCTGTGATCTGCCCATTGGTTCAATCTAGTCACACTCTTGGCACAGAGAATCAAGTATTTTGCTCACACACTACAGTAAGTCCTTGTTATAAGTCTTTATTATGTTCTTTTATCCAGTTAAGTGCATAGTATATAACAGAGTGCATATTAAAACCTAGTGGAACCTATAAAGCTGATATTTAGTTTCTGCTAAAATGCTACACTGGTATTACATATGAAGGAAAAAATATATACTGTATATATATTTTGGGAAACTTGACTTCAAACAAGGACTTCCTGTGCACAAGAATGGATTTATCAGTAGGTTGTAAAAATTAGTTATAGCCTGTCTGCTTTAACTTGGCCATAATTACCATCTCCTTAAATTGATAGCCACCGGACCATATTGATTGCCAGGCCCTATAAATAGATTAATACTAGACGATGATGCCAGTCACAAAGAAATGCATTAGTAAGGTTGTAGAGCCATTGTATCATCTTCGGCTGCCATTGAGCTCTGTGAAATAAGCTGCCAAAAGACAAAAAATTTGGCCAAGTTAAGGTAGACGAACTATAGCACCGGTTGTCCGTCTGTCTCTGTCTTCACTCGCTTTGTGCATCATGTACGCTTGTGAAGCTCAAAAACAAAGGAAATATTTAGAGAGTATTAGCCAGTCAATGCAATGATTCCATAAGCTCGGTATTTGACGTAGTGAGGAGAGCAAGGCCTCCTGTAGGAACGTAGTATCTATAGAGTTATTGTTCCTGTAAAAAAAAAATATGAGTTTGTGATGGCCTGCAGAGCTGATGGGAAATGAAACAAGGTTAAGGAATTACACATTAACTCAGAATCACTTTATTGACAAGATATTAACCCTCCTGTTAAGCTGAACCTGATCTGGTGGTAACAGAAATAAAAGGATGTTATTGTAGAAGAGGATTAAAGCAAAGCAAGAGTAGTGAATCACTTTATTGGCAGGAAATTACCCCCTTTCAGTATGAGATCGGAGATTCGGCGACAATATAATTTACATCAGTGTGGAGGAGGGGTTAATGAATAAAATACAAAAAGGTTTAAATAAAATAAAAGGCATCTATTATACAGAAGCGATTAAAATAGTTAGTTATGCTTAAATAAACAGAACTAATATCTTGAATGTAATCATTTCCACATACCATTGATTATTGTACATCACATTTTTATCCACTCGTTTGTAACTTTGTGTATGTGAATGTAATTATCAGAAGTGAATTACATTATGTTAAATGAGGTGTCAGGAAGCAGAGTGACAAGCTGGCTTATTCAGATTTATTAAGTAAACCCTGTATATAACAAACTAAGTGGGGGAGCAGTGGTTTAGTAAATCTCGTGTTCGGTAATCATCTCAGCTGACGAACCCAGATTTGTCGTAGACCTATCCTAGTTTATTAGATATGTTATGGTATCTTAAGTCTTCGTATATTGCATTTTAATTTTCTGTGGCTCAGTAATGTAAAACTTGAGCCAGCTGTCACACGGTTGGTCGGTCAGCCAGTTGGCCATATCCGATGTAAATACCAAACCCATTTTTGTGTATGAAGAGATTGGTTTGCTCAAAAAATGTATTAAAGCTGATATTGTTAAGTTGGGGTTTGTTATATAAAGGGTTACTGTATTTGCTTCCAGATATTTTCATAGAGGTCTTTAAAGGCAAGTTGAAGTCTCCTTGGTACTGAGGGTTAGATAACCTTCAGTAGGTGGCACAGTCTTAAGTACTGATAATGTATAATGGAGTATGTACTGATACTCCCTTCACCTGCCTTACTGACCAGCGATAATCTGATGCAGCCATAAATAATGTCGTCTGCACCACAAAAGATTAAACTTAGACAAATCCACTTCCAGAGTTGTGAAAATTGTTGTTGGAAAGTCACTGTACAGGTAGAAGTTATGAGAAATGAATGATGGTGTTGGTGGCCGCACATTCTACCGTCTGCAATACGTGTCAGAAATACGAGGAATGTGTCATGTTAAATTGTGTGCCATTGCCAGATATTCTTGTTGGTTAAGGAGTCTCCCTGATGCCTCCTCCTTACCAGTTTATTCCTGTATAGTTGATGTTTTATTTTTGTATCTGGTATGTTTCTCTTATGTTGTTATGCTGTTTGTTGATGTAAAAAAGGAAATACAAGACAGGAGTGAAGTGTAATAGACAAAATAAATTGGTAGGGAAGAAATGCTAGAGACCTTCCTAATCCACTAGAATGTTGGCCTTGGTCATCACTAGAAACCAGGAATATTATACAGAAAACAGGTCCTTATTATCTTCGGGTAATGAGGCTCCCTAACACCTTTTCCTTATGAACTTATTTTAGGATATGGCTGGCTGATATCATTTTGAACATTATTTATGCAGAGTGTGGTGATAATACGATGATTTAATTAACTCGGAAGAGGAGAGTAAGGTGTAATAAGCAAAGTAAATCACTTAGGAAGAGGTATTAGGGAGCTTCCTTTACTGATGAGAATACATGCTGCAAATTAACTGTATTCGTGTGCTTACAAAGGTGCAGTACAGCCAGTGGTTCATTATATGGGGCTGTATTCTCTGGTTAGGAAGCTTACAAACACCACTTCTTGATCCGTTTATTTCTGTAACTGTAAATATATTCTGTGTTATTTATGGAGTCCGTGGTGATGTAACGTGATATAAATAGCATACAAGACAGTGTGGTAGGGTGTAATGTGTAAAATTAATTGTTAAGGAAGAGGATTTACAACCCCAACCAAGCAGACGAGAATACAACCCCAGTCAGGAGTTACACAGGTAGTGGGGATAAATTTGTACATATCATTCTCATGCATGGACACCTGTGAAATTAACTCCGTGTGTGTTATGGATGCACTTGGGTAATTATTCAGGCTTATTTCATACTGTTTCATGCAGGTGAGGTAAATTTGAGCATTCCAAAGGTTAATCGAGACAGTTTTGAACATTTTGA
>JAGKTI010002912.1:20708-62086 GCA_018397915.1 Birgus latro
TTTCTTTGGCCTCCACCAACCAGTGGGATTGCCACACTATGGACGTGAAGGCTGCCTACTTGCAAGGTAACGACATTGAGAGAGTTGTTCATTTACGTCCTCCGCCTGAATGTGCAAATGGTAAGTTATGGAGACTAAAGGAAACTGTTTATGGCCTTTGTGATGCTGCTAGGCATTGGTATCTGCGCGTAAAAGATCAGTTGTTGAGTCTTGGAGCTGAAGTGTCATCATTGGATTCAGCGCTGTTCTCTTGGAGCAACAGTGGCAAAGTCAAAGGCATTTTATGGATTTATGTTGACGACTTCCTTTGGGCTGGTACACATGAGTTCAAGCAGCAAGTGATAAACCACTTGAGTCAAATATTTCTTATCGGCAGATCGGAATCAAAAGCCTTCAAATACGTTGGTCTCAATGTCGTCTCCAACGGCGATGACAGCATAATGCTCGACTAATTCCAGTATGCTTCATTTTTTAAACCAGTCACGCTGAGTAGACACAGTGCAGCAGTAAAATCAGGGGAGCTGTCCGAGTCTGAGAAAACGGAGTACCAAGCATTAATTGGGCAACTGAACTGGACTGCCACACACATTCGGCCAGATATTGCCTGTAATGTGTGTGAGTTGAGTGAGACTAGCAGCCAAGCTACCATAGCA
Organism: Birgus latro; assembly: GCA_018397915.1. NCBI lineage: Eukaryota > Metazoa > Arthropoda > Malacostraca > Decapoda > Coenobitidae > Birgus > Birgus latro. Next base: position 21,362 of record JAGKTI010002912.1, read on the forward strand.
GATTTGCTTAGACTCAGTAAGGTGATCTCAAGGATGAAGACTAGACAGCATGAAGATATACATTCGAAGACTGGGGCCGCTCGATGACTATTATACAGAGTGCTTTTCGGATGCCTCATTTGCCAACCTTGTAGGCAATGGGTCTCAGGGAGGTTTTGTGATCTTCCTACGAGATTCTAGTGAGGCAAGATGTCCTATATTCTGGCAGACAAGAAAGATCAGGAGGGTCGTCAGATCTACCTTATCTGCTGAGGCGTTGGCACTGCTTGAATGTGCTGGGACTGCTGTATATCTTGCCAACATATTGCGTGAGGTCTTTGGATGTGGAAAGATCAAAATAAAGTGTTTCGTCGACAACAAGAGTCTGGTGGACGCCCTTTACTCCTGTAGGAGCGTAGAAGACAGGAGATTGCACATTGATATTGCTGTATTACAAGACATGTTTGAGCGAGGGGAGATTGATGAAGTATCTTGGGTGGATTCATCACAACACCTGGCTGATTGTCTCACCAAGAAAAGTGCCTCGACCGAGCGGCTGTGTGCAGCAGTCAGTCGAGACTAGAAGGATTATAATACTTTGAGACATGACATATCTGTATGTGGTCATGGACTGGGTCTTGATAGTAATTAAACAAAAGTCTATGTACTGGATGCATAGTGTGTATCGGGTGTTGATGGTACTCACACAAAAGTCTATGTATTGGATACGCAGTGTGTATCAGACGCCAATAGACCATCCAGCTTCGTCCTTGGAATCTTTCATCAAATTAAGAAGTGAGGACGAGAGCGTTAGTGCATATTGCTGTTAGTGTGTGTGTGCGCGCACACACCTGTTACATCACGAGTGGTGACGTCACCGGAACGGTCCTGCAGCATGCAGCCGGGGCCCAGTTAGTTCACAGTGTGAGGCCAGTGAGTGCAGTTTGCCTTCTAATAACTGGGATATAACAAGTATTACAGTGATCCCTTGTATATTGCACACTAGGTGATAGCATTTTTCATTACCACTGCAAGATGAAAATGTGCATTCTTGCCATTACTGCACATTTTTAGCTCAAAAGCATAATTATTGCAACCTAAGGTGGTTTCTGCCAACAATGATGGTGCAAAAACCTGTGGTTTTTATGGCTTTGAGAGATTAAAAGATGATGCCCTACTCATGGTGTACATTGTGGGTGGTGGAGACCACTAACTTTCCACCCCCTTGCCTCAAAACCCCTTACCTGAAGGTTTTTTTTTCTATGGTATGTGTTTCTTCCTTATTGTGCCATTTTCATCACTTTCTATTAATCTAATGATGCCTATGTGTGGTTCTAATATCTGCCATAACACTGTGTATGTATTCAGTGGGTCTAAACTGTTGTAAAAGGATTGCACTTGGGATTGCTCAGTACCAATTACGATAAATCTCGTAGGTTCTGCGCTTTCGTTATTGCGCAGTTTTGTTATCATGCACCATGCTCTGTACTAATAATGTGCAGTAACCGAGGGATCAGTGTACAACAGTACAATACTTACAACTCATCAATGGAGATATGACAATTTTAGGGCCAAATGAAAGTGGAAAGTCTAGAGGTCTGCATTAAATTAAATACGACTGTAAACAGCAAGAATAAAACAAATACATCAACAGCATCCAGTCCTCTATTCCCACCTATGGATGGGGAGAGGCAGGGTACACAGAGGAGAGAGAGAGAGAGAGAAAAAAAGAATATAAAATGCCCAACTAGATGGGCCACACACACACACATTCACTCACCATTCAAGCCCCTGGAATCCTGACTCCAATTGATATGAAAAAAAATATATATATATATATACACAATTCTACGATGCCTTCCCGATTTCCACTTTCCGCTGGAGCTTGCGATAGACACTGTATGAGGCGGAGTGGAGGAGCCCGGCAACTGTGAACACTCCTCCAATGATAGAGCAGACGCCGGTAAGGAAGTGCCCCAGCGACCTGTATGGAGAGAGAGAGAGTGTGACAGACAGTGATGGATTCTGTACCTTACCTTCACCACCATTATCATAATCACCAACATTAGCCTCCAGGAAGACACCCATCCACAAAGTCAATCCTCTCACCCAGCTACCCATGCAACCTTCACACCCGAAAAGACCCTCTACCCACCAATATCACCCACCCTCCTACCTGCCCATGCCAACCCCCACCAACCAACCCACCTGCCATTCTACCAACCCACCTCACCCATCTGCCCACCCACCCTGTCCTAGCCACTGCCCACCCTGATGACCACCCACCATTCCCACCCTACCCACCAAACCTGTCAATCTGCCCACCCGCTCTGCCCATCCCACCTGTCCTCTCACCCCGCCCAGCCCACACATCCACCCAACACACATTTCCATAACATGCATCCCTTGTGCCGAGCAAACCGACACATTCTAGGAGGAAGTTCCGTACATGCGCTTATCTAATTTAAATCTATTCTGTGCCAATACATATCACAGTCATCATCATCAACCATCATCATCATCATCATTATTACCGTTACCATCATCACCAGTCATTTTCATCATCACAAGCCACGAACAAATCCTCACGACACATGGTGGCTCTTACCTCTGCTTCTCCGTGTACTTGACCATCATAGGAGACAGCTCATATTGGAAGAACACTCCTGGCAATCCACCTTCCCCCATTAACCCCATTTGAAGGTCCTGCAGGAGAATAACAGAAGTTCAATTTTCTACATAATCCCTCCTGTATGTGACGGACAGGGTACAAAATTTCCACATATTGTACTTCATTAGAGAGGCAGTCATCTGTTGTCCGCGAGATTGCAAGTTCAATCCCCAGTGAATAGTTTGATCAGCAATTCACTAAAACTCTTCACTGCTCTACCACCCAGCATGTCAAGAAACACCCCAACTGATACCATTCCAGTACACTAGTCTGGAATGAGACAGCCCTAGCATATATTCAGTATGGATGGTGGGTATTAGTGCCAAAGTGGTGATGAGTGAAGATGTAAGACGTTTTGGACTGCTGGGCCTTAGGGAATGAGCCTATTAGTCTTCCTGCAAGTCTTACATTTTTTTTATATTTAAATTGGTGGTAGGTGGTGGCAACCATCATCCACTCACTTCATGTAAAGATGCCTACTTCATCCTTCACCTTTAACATTCTTTTTCTGTGTCTAACCTCCTCTCTTCCTATTTCCCCCACCTTTCCTGTCACTTTTCATTAGGCTACTCTTCTTTCCTTTACAGGTGCTTTACATTGAGTGACAAGCCTAATGGTTTCCTGTAAGCCAGGAAACCATTTACAGTGCTGGGTGGTAACCATATAGCCAACCCATACATGTTCCATACGTGTCAACAAGTAGGTTGGGGGAGGGTTAGTGCCCCTCCCTGTAAAACAACTAACTCAAAGTCAAACTGCCACCCCTTATGGGATTTTGGCTATAGATAGATGGATAGATAGAAATAACAATAATAAGAATACAGTAACTGAAAACAATCTTGACATCTGAATCTCTGCATGTAATCTCACAACCAAAATTTTGCTGACAGTACCTAGCCAGCACTGTGTCCTGCCTTCTAAATCCTGTATTTCTTATTCCTCCCAGGATGCCAGAGAGTATGCTTCCTTCTCGTTCTCTTCTGCTGTGTGCTTCTTACTGCCAACACGTAAAATTATTTCACGTAACAGCTTCTTCCACCGCCGGTGCAAAAAAAAATAATCCACCCACTTTCTGATGGTGCATGAAGGAGAACTGATCAACGAGGTGAGTGGAACCATCAACGGTCACTGTTAAAAGAGGAAACTGACTGTACGTTTGTGAATTACGGACCAGGAGTATAAGAGTCACACACCTTCTGATGCTGTGTGACGGAGAATTGATTAGTGAGGAGAGTGGAGCCGTCAATCCGCTCGTAGGTGGTTGGCACAATTTTCACGTAGTAATTAATGCTCTTGGGTCCTTTCTCTGTCCTCAGTTCCGTCCCATCGAAGGGGTTTGTCTTTCCGGGGATGTTGACGCCGAAACTGAGGTGGCGGATGCGGTGGGACAGGTCGAAATCAGCCGTGCGGAACTGCTGTACATCATGAACTGGAAAAAGTAAGTTATATATAAACATGTGAGGACAGCTGGACCTCAGGAAGCAGACTTTGGAGACTATGCCCAGAGTCTAAAAAAAAAGAAAAAAGTATAAACATCAATTTTTCAGTCATACAATCATCATCATTGTTGTTCTCATCACACTGTCATCATTATCAGCCTCTTCCTCCTCCTCCTTCTTCTCCTCCTCCTCCTCCTTCTCCCCATCATCATCACTATCATTATCACCTCCATCTTGACCCTTATTTGCACCTAAGGATGGGGTAAAGCACCAGTAAATGTTCTTACCAATTTTGAAAGGAATCTCATTCGTAAAGACCCAAGTAAACCTAACAGCCATACAGACATCTTTATACTGTACATTTATTTTAACTTGGCGGAGATTTTTGTCCTATTGCAGCATATTTCACATTGTCCGGTGACAGAATAAGGCAAAACTACAACTGTGCATCCTTTCCACACCATTTCACTGTGACTTGAGCTGCTTCACCTTAACTCAGCCCAGATTTTCATCCTCTTGCGGCTAATTTCACGTACTTCAGTGGCCGAAAGACAATACTATGGCTCTGAATCCTCTTCACGGCACTTCTTTGGGACTAGCATCATATTCTAGTGTATTTATCATCACCAGGTTTGAGTAAAATGGGTACAGCATCATACTTTAGTCTTAATCCCTTGTAACGGCTCAGGATTCAAGATGGTGAGATGGCAGTTTTATTCATACAGTTTCTTCACCTTAACATGATGGAGATATTCGTTCTTCAGCAACCCATTTTCCATGGCTTAATGACAGAACGAGGCATCCTTTCCACAGCGTTTTTTCATGACTGACATCACATTGAAGTGTCAGATTCTTGTTACAGCTCAGCACTCCAGAGACATGGCAAATTTTTACCCCCAGTTCAAGTGAATACGGTATACTTACTGTGAAGGTGGTGGTGCTGGAATGACTTGCCTGGAGCCAGATGGAAGTTCCCGCCAACCTTAGTGAACAGAAGACAGGAAGTAATGTCAGATATACAGAGCAGAAGTTGACGCTCTACCTCCTATATCAACATAGCTCTAATTATCAATCATTATAGAGTTACAACTACTGATGACAATATGAATTAATTATGAGGGACATCTTTTTCCTCCATGTGGTCATCAGTATTTCTAGTTCCATAATGGCTGACAAATGGAGCCATGCTGATATAGGATTTTTTCTTAAAACCTTGCTACAGCATCACCAACTCAAGATTTAAAAAAAAAAAAAAAAAATCCTGCATTTTTGGTGGTAACATTCACAGTTTTAGATTGACAGGAAGTTAAAAAGATAAAGGGAACTTATAAATACCACTCTCGCTGTTAACCTCCCACCAGCCACAGGGTACATTAAAAATCATTATGAAACAGGGCAGACATTTCCTCTGAAAAAATACCACATGTTGAGAGTGGAGCAGCATACTGGTAAGTGAGACCAGAGAGTAAGCGGAGTGGCTGAGAGAAAGAGAGAGAGGTATGTGAAGATACAGTGACCTACAGGAAGTTCTGTCATGGCCATCTCAGAGGGGTGAGATGGGGTTGAGGAGGTGCCCAGGAGGAAGCAAGGCATTGGAGAAGATGATGATGATACAGCAGGATAAACAGATTCAAAGTGATAGGGAGATATACAACAAATAGAATACCAGTCTCACCCTAAGATGCACTGACTAGCCACAGATCAGGTCAGAATATACCAGAAATAGATGTGACTGTGACTGATGAAGAAACAGATACAAATAAAAGGCCACTCTCACCCTGTTGACTTCCAAATATCCGTAAATCTGACATCCCTCTTCTGGCAGATCTGTGGACTCTACCAGCTGTCCCTCCCTCACACACTGCTCTATGTCTTTCAGTGGAGGAAGTGCCCATCCTTTTGTACGATACGCATCTTTCACCTCCTCACACGTGTTGCAGCATCTGTGCAAAGGAGGTGGATGAGTTTTTTTCCTCTCTTTTTCTTTTTGGTTAGTATTCTTCATCATCCATTGCTACATATAAAGATACTGGAGAGGGATGCCTTCACCTGGTGACACCGATACAGCTAGGTGACTCCACTGCCTGGCATTACAGAAAGTCCCTCAGCTCCCTTCCTATCCCCTGAGAGAAGGATGGTGGACTGAAGCAGGAGGACTTCACCCTGCAGTCCACCGAATACAGTCCACTAGATTCATGTTCTAAAATAGCCTAAGGTAACAATAACAACATATCTATACAGCCAGGTTGCCAGTTATCCCAGTCTACGGTATATAACCACTGTTTCCAAAGAGATGTGATATTCTGAAATGCATCTCTAACTTGTAAATTGCCTAAAGTATATGGTAAAGCAAAAAATGGGTTTATATTCAACATACAACACTCTCCCTGTGTCATATTGCTACATAAGTTGATTTTCTCGTTTCCCCCCAATTTGCAGTACCAATTGTATGGGGGGGGAAGTGATATTCTGGAACACATCTTTGACATATAATGATGACTTACTGCACTAGAGACTTAAAAAAAAAAAAAAGTGATGGTTTACTGTACATATGAATAACAATGGAAGGTGTAAAATCAACATACTCTCTGCCTGTTCCATAGCAGCTTCCACACTTGGGGGTAGTAACCTCTTCCAATGCCTTTTCTGCCTGTGTACTGTTCACCACCTCATGTCCGATCTCTGAAAGGTTAGACGCATTTATTTAACTCATGCCATATACAGACTCTAGAAGTATCAGTAACTGTAATACCAGGCTCATCTCAGTGTGAATCCAGTACACTGCAGGTTGAAGTTGCCCTCCTCCTTTAGTCCCCCATCCCCCTTTCATTTGGTAGGGAGGCAGCTGAGTTTTGCATACCCAGGCAGTGTAGACACCCAGCTATAACAGTGCTGCAACACCTCACCAGCACCCACTTGTAAACAGGTGAGCTGGGATGGAAGGATGGACTGCGGCTGAGTCACAGTAAGGATGAGAATAGACAAGAGGGTTAGGATGAAAGGAAGAACTGAAGCTAAACCACATTAAGACTGAGGGTAATATATATGCAGGAAGGCAGAGTGGGGTGAAGTGATGTTAAGGAATTTATGCAGGAATAAAAGGTCATATGGAATACGGGACTGCACGTGGATAAGGATGAGGTTTATGAATACCGGAATGAGTGGGGTAGGGATGGAATGAAAGAATGTAGCTAAGAACAGAATGATTGATACTGTATACTCTAATTACTTTAACCTGGCCTAAAACTGCCATCTCTCTACCTTGAACGACAGATTATCACTAAAATAGGGTGCCTGTCATAAAGAAGTGCTATGGTAAAGGATGTAGAGTTGCAACATCTTTTTTCTGCTATTAAGCTATGTGAAATAAACTGCAAAAGGTTATGATGAATGAACTGCAGTACAGGACAGCGATCCGACGTGCACAACACTCACTCTCCTGCCTCTCGGGATCCTGTATGGGGCGCCCGTCCTTGTCTAGCTTCCTCTTGTAAATGTTGTGGTGGATGTTGACGTGCTGTTCCCCGCTCAGGTCCATGGCGTCCAGGCTGATCACTGCAGGTAAGGTTTAGTGATATCAGTTCTCCTAGGCTTCATTATTTATCTGATCTGTCTAATTGCTGACTTCATTATCTATCTACTTACCATATCTATCTATCTATCTTCCTACGGTCAGATGCCTTAACCCTAGATGGAGTGGCCACAAACATAAAGCCTCTGAGTCATCTCGTCCTCTGTTGCAGCTGGTTTTGGGGTCGTGGTTTTGTTAGCTGTGTAATCTGAATCTGCGTCTCTGCACCATGCAACTCATAGGCTACTGTGTAAGGTCCTGACACTGGGATATATATACTCCAGACACTGAAGGTGAGAGTCACCAGTTCCCTTCCCCTGGGTGGTATCATGTGAGCAGTAAACCCCAACCATTCCATGGACTTATGAAGTACATCTCAAGTTTAATGAAATTGTCTGATTAGAATTAAACAGATGTGTCCAGGCTCAAGAAATAAGTGCAGCTGTTTCAAATCTCATCACCCATCCATCATCCAATCCTACGTTGCCCCATGAAGAGCGTAGGAGCACGAGGCTAGGCAAGTTGGTCCTGACGTTTAAGGTGAGAGTGAAAACTGCCAAGTTAAATTAATGCATCCCATAATCTAGGTAGAAATAAAGTTTGGATGCATAACAACTGTATCAGTGGGAAATATGGACGATGATTAGGAAGATGATGATAGAGTACTGTACTAATAAAGAATATTTTTGGTTATTTAACTGCAATATATCATAAACAACACACAAGGCCTAATACTCACGGCTGCAGGGTATTTTTTTTGGAGAACTATATCCATGCTGATCTTTAGTTTGCTACCACTGATGGACTGACGAATGATAATGATGATGATAGCAGAATATAATAATGATGATATGAATAACACAGGCTGACAAAAATGATGACCTACCATACAATATACCAGCACCATACAGAAAACTAAAATACACCAAGCAAAATATAAATAAATAAGTAAACAAATAAACACAACTAAGACACATTAACACTCACAAGAACAAGGTATTTTCTGAAACACTATATCCAGGTTGATCTTGAGTTTGTTTCCCCTGGTGGTGTCGACAAAGAGGTCCTCGGAGATGTGCGGCGTGAGGTAACTGTACAGCTCCGACATAAACAACAGTCCCATGATTACCAGCGCTGCGATGGTGACTGTGGGGGGCGGAGAATTGTCAGCTTGTTTTCGAGTGATGGAACTCAGCCAATCATACAACTTAAATATTATACTGTGGTGGCGTAAAATTAAAAGAGCTTTGGAACTATATTGGGGCACGAATGACTCTCCGTAGTTATGGTATTACAGTGTACATAAATGGGTGAATGGAGATGAAATGGGTGAAAGCAGTGAGTAATGCTTTGTTATGGATATACCGGTGAAAACAGTGAGTAATGCTTTGTTATGGATAAGTCTGAATAATACCGCATCAGGGAAAGGGTCTGAGAATACCAGCTCCAAATGGTATGATGGAGATTTGATGGACATATGGAGAGGATGTGAGAGGGTATAATAGATTATTTTACAACCATAATGACAGACTTTCATCAATGTGGTCAAATGCATACGATAAGGACTCTGCAAACATTTCTATCATTTATCCTTCTACGGTATGATCCTCCATAATTTTTTACAGGGAAAAAGAAAGAGGCAAAGATGAAATAAATGGGGGTCTGGGCTCCCTGAAACCCCCTCTGGACCTGCCACTGAGCATCCTGGAGAAGGGTTAATACACGATGAAGACCAGTACTGTCATTAAGGAAGATCCCTAACACCTCCACTTCACTATTTATTCCTGTATCTGGTAGGTTAATATTTTCTTTTAGTTTTCTTCTGCAATCCATGATGTAGAACTAAGTAACATTAATGGGAATACTATGGAGAATGAGAGACTGACTAGAAGAGTGAAGGTGGGTGAGGTGGAGGGGGAGACCAAGGGTAAGATGGATGCATGGAGTGGGGAGATAGATGTGAGGAGGATGTGAGTTGGAGGGAGGGCAGCAGAGGACAGGGTGACTTGAAGGTGATTTGTTTGTAGCCTCTCTTTACAGACAAAATGAGAGAGAGGAGCTCCGACGTTGCTTTCCGATAACTCTCTCTCACCTGCTCCTCCCGATATAGTCTTAATCCTAAAGTCCTCCAGCGTTTTGGGGTAAAAGTCCATCTGCTTCAGTCTGTCCCCCACCGACCTTGCCACCGACCCCATGACTGCTGCTACTCAGTCCTAACCTGAAAAACACCATCGTTATTAGACACCTGAATTAGGAACGATGGGGTACAGGCATCGTTCACTTTCTCTGCAGCTAGAGTCTGGTTTTGCTTGGCCCTTTGGCTGTGATGTGTCAGTCAATTATCGCTTCCAGACAATCGAAGAATTTGGAAGTCACCCTTTGCCAGCTGATGTATTTTGCACTCCAATTTTTAATCTCTGTGAAATATGCTTGCAAATGAATACAGTACTAACAAGTCAAATTTCCACTGGTATATAAGGGTGTGCTTTGCTAGGCCACCATATTGTCAAGCTCCAGGGGATAATGCGATCTATATTAGCTAATCATGTTTTATAGGTTGTTAAGTTTTGAATGGGTAAGGTTGAGTTAGTTCAGTCCCTACCCTGACCTTAACGGAAGAGATTAAAAGGTAAAGTAACTGGCTAAAACAGATCACATTACTGTCATGCCGAGTAACAAGGCAACTTCCGTCAGTCACACCAAGACAAACTCTCTACCACCCTAGATAAGACTTCAGTGGATATTAACTTTCACTGGCAGGCAAAGTTAGCAAAATGTGGGCCATATCAACTGGCAAAGGATATTCCCAAATTCAATGACTGTCCCAGAACACAAATACTGTGCAGGTAAATAATGGCAGTCTGAAAGCACAAACTGACCCCTAAACCATTTTTTTTTTTTTTTTAAGTTTTGCTCAAAATGGCCACTTTCTTTTTTCAGTGTTCTGTGACATTTCCTCGTCAAATTGGAAAGCGTCTTCTTAATGGCATTTCCTTTAAAAATGCGTCTTTCTGGGGATATTATGTTCGGTCTAAAATGATTCCCATAAGCCTAGTGCAGAGGCCTCTTTATCTTGCAACACCTGGCTCTTAATGATTTCCAACCGTGCTGCCCCTATCAGTGTTTTTCGTCATTATTTCTAATCGCGCTGCACCCTATCAACCTTTCTCCAATGGGGCAACGATGCCTTATATGAGAGAATTAATTTGCGGAGACGATCATGACTGAGTCCAAACTTCTCCCTCGGCCATTCACTGATAATCGGACCGAATTCTTGCATCCTTTCCAAAAATATCGGCAGTGTGTGATGGCTGCTGTGTGCTTTGGGGGATAATACAGCAAGGATAGTTTTTTTTCCAAGATTATGCAAGACACATGAAAACCCATCAGCAAAAAACAGAAGCCAAGGAAAAGCACCAGGATGGGTTAATGTAAAAATAGTACAACGAGATTTATATCGATGTGTAACAGGAAATCCCTTGGTAAGATGGCTGTATGAAAAATTGACCGGAAACTGATGGTACTTAAATAATGCACTACTCTGGACTACATTTTCCGTTTTTTACTCGATTACTGGTATAATTTCACCTATATTACTGACCCACAGTAGGTAAATGAATGCTGAATACGGAATTTTCGGAAAAAAATCACGGTCCAGGTAAATCTGCTTCGCCTTGTTTAACGATGTACACACTCTTCTTTGTCACATTATCAAGTGAACTTTGTAAGAAAAAAAACATTGAAAGTGTTAAACTACCAAATTACATAATTATACCACCAAAAAGTACAATATATCAATAAAATCTTGACAGGGGGGCAGCCTCACCAGTCCACCCGCAACGTAAACAAACAGCTGTCACAAAACGAAAGAAATTACAAATGCGTAAAAAAATATATAAACCAAAAAAACAAACAAAAAAACATAAAACATTTCCCCTTCCTGTCCCCACGCCCCTGAAATGTCCTGATAGGGGATTTGAGAGTTCACACACACACACACACACACACACACACACACACTTCTCTCTTCTGTTTGCAAAAGCAGAAGACACACACACCTCTTCTGTTTGCAAAAGCAGATGTGAGGAGAATTGTTATTATTATTTTTTATTTTTTTTAAGGACCATGAAGAGAGCAAAAATTTCCCGTCTTTGGTTCTTCCTGCAAATAAAACTCGAGTTGCTGAGAGTAAGAGAATTGTGCAGCTCTTTAAAGTCCATTGTAGGATTGGACCACTTCATAACAGACACCTTCCCAAAATAGCTTGAGTTGGAAAGGGATGTAAATGGAAGAGGTGGAGTCCCATATATACCATAGAGTCTTCAAATTTAAGTAGCCGGAGATTTTCGTCTCTGTTCAGATTATTTCCTATGGCTCAGCGGCAGAATAAGACAATACAGCAGCTCAGCATCCTTCATATAGCACATTTTTGTAACTAAAACCATATTCTAGTGTTAATCCCTTGTTACAATTCAGTACTCAAAATGGGGAAATGGCTGTTTTATTCCTAGTTAATGATACCATAGCTGGTGTGTTAGGCTTGCGTGTGTTAGAAGTATGCGGTTCCTTGCCCCAGAATACAACCCACTCAGTCGATATTATATTCAGGTATATAATGGCTGTGATCGTATATATAATGGAGGAACCCACACCAGACGGCTGTCAAATTTGGCGGGGTAGTGGGGTGGGCGCGCCCCCTCGAGGGAATGTGGCTCTGTGTTTACTCCACTCCTTGTTTACCCTCTCAGCTGATTGACATGGCCTTGAACCATCTACTAGCCCCTATTTAGCCTCCGTGTGGTAAGTTTAGACAAATTTAACCACGGGGATCAGTTCATGGGTACTTAATCCAGGCGTTGGCTGTTAAATATGGAAAGTCAAGCTGTCTAAAGTGGGAAAGAAGACGTATTTTTGTCGGCTGTTGCTACGCTTCTCTACCTGTCATCTCCCCTGTCCAGCCTGTCACTGCTGCCATTTAACCTTTTGATGGCTCGGCTGACCTTGTTTAATCACGAGGACTGGTTCATGAGTACTTAATCCAGTCTCATGTAGTAAAATATGCAAAGCCAAGCCGAGTAAAGTGGAAAATAAGGCATATTTTTCCTTTCCGCTGCTCAACCTGTCACCTCCCTTGCCTTGTGTTAAAAGTTTCAGTTGTTAATGTAATATATTTCGAAGTCTTGCAGTTATTTTTTTTTTTTAATATAACTCTGAAATAAGAATAAGGACAACCAAACGTCATGGGATCTTATTTTTAAACACTGGGAAGTTAGTGTTGAGCAGAGATTGGATAAAAATGTTATTTAAGCCATTTTAGTTTATTGAATGTTATGTATTTTCACCAAAATGTGTGATGGAAAAACTGAAATATGTGGTTTTAATCAGTGCTTTATTTCCATAAAAAATTCAGGAAAACAAAATCAGAAATGATACACAACCAGTCCTGCACCCAGGACATTTAGCTAAAAAAATGGAAAGGAATATATGATTAACTTTTTACATTAGTAAACGATTCCCTATGAAATGAAATTTTGGTTACAGACCTGTAAACAAAACATAGTACTATAAAGTATATAAAGCTCAGATTGCTGAATGATTGTAAAAGCAAATTGTAACCATGATTTTGTTCAGATTTTCTTCTGTAAGACACTGCCTTCTGTCAGTCAACCCAGAGATCAGATAAAATTGTTTGGGTCAATTCAGGTGCATCTGTAGTAGGTATCACAATTTCGTTTTTTGTTGCAAAAAACAGTTTTATTTGAAGAAATATTTTTTATGTACAGTACTTCTCATATTTTCCCAATCTCTGGTGATGAGTGTTTATGAAGAGAGTTATGTATTATGGTACAGTACTTCTATGCACTTCTAAATCTGGTATTCACATATAATTTTCAGTATGGACATTTGTAGTTAGTAATTATTTTGCATGTACTTAATCCAGTGTCATATGGAGACATTTGCAAGTCCATGGTGTTGAATATAAGAATTAAGGCATAGATTAGGCTATATTCATCTGCTGTTGGTATGCATCCTTGTCTGTCATATATATCTTCCTGCCATGAGTCTTCTGTGGTGTTGAAGAGGGATGCCTTCATGCAGTGGCACCAATATAACCATGCAGAGTGGTTCCCAGGGTATATAAGCACCCCTCATCTCCTTCCCTATCCCCCAAGAGGAAGGAGGTAAAATGTGGGAAATGGGCTAGTTCAACCTGCAGTCCAACGGGGTCACATCCACATGAACCTCGGGTCAGATCAACAACACCTCAGCAGTTTTATTACCCTCTTCAATTACTTTAATCCAGTGACATATTTTGTAGATTATTTTTGCCATCTTCGAGTGGTTTTATTTTGCTTTAGGAGAGATTTCTCAAACTGTAGGGGTTAGATACTCCTTTCACTTACTCCTTCACAGATGGAGTTCCTCCCAAAATTAGATAGAGGTATGATAAGAAACAGAGGCTTGAGTGTTGCAGCTGCACGAGGCTTACATGAAGGATTGTTAGTGCCAACTTTAACATATGAATATGAGACTGTGGTATGGCATGAAAATGAAAAGTCAAGAGTGAGAGCAGTGGAGATGGGACTGCTGAGGAATGTACCATATGTGGAGTACAGAGAGTGGATAGGATACAAAATAATGTGATTCATGAAAGATGTGGAGTGAGGAAGTCTGTGGACACCAGAATCGAAGAGAGTGTACTGAGATGGTATGGCCGTGTAGAGAGAATGGATAACAGTAGAGTGGTGAAAAAGGTATATCTGAGTGAATTTGAAGGAGGGAGGAGGTGAGGTAGGCCAAAGAGAAGGTGGAAGGATATGATGAATGAGTGTGTGTGAGGAAGAGAGGTTTGTAAGTCAGTGAGGCTGGGGCATTGAAAAGAGATTTAGCTGGCTGGATGAATATTGTGAGGAGAAGCACATGGCCAGGGATTTGGCACCCCATTTTAACGTGACAGTGTCCAGATTGACTCTGTTGGATATGTTATGCGAATCTACAGAACATGGTGAATATTTTTGGCTTATCAGATAGAGCCAGGATTCCGGGGGCTTGAATGGTGAGTGAATGGAAGTGTGGCCCACTGCACTGGGCAAATCTGGGCTGTCTGGACGTTTCTACTCTCACCCTGCCCTAGGATGGGAAAGGAAGTCTGAATGATGATGATAATTTAATGGCTCTTACAAAGATAAGATAAAAAGAAAAACACTACTGGATTAAAGGGGTTAGCTTTTTAGCTATGGATGGTGCATTTGGTTATTTTATTTAGGCTGATAACAGAAGGTCTTGATAATCTGAAAGAAATTGTAGTAGCTATGTTAGTTGGTACTTGAGGGAGTCATATTTAGGCCAACTCAAGAAGATACAGTAATTCCTCAATTATCCGACATAGAGCCAAAGGCATGTCCAGGTAATGTCTCTGTCCGGGTAATGTTGTCCCCTGGCCCCCCTTCGTACATACTCTAACTTTGAAAGCCATTATAAAAGGCCACTACAGTACATCATACAACACTTGTTCCTGTTGTTTCACACTGTCTGGTCAAGGAGACCTATAAACCACAGCCAAGCAATTACAGTACCATGGTCAAGCAGACCCATCAACCCCAGACAAGCACTCACCACTGCAGGGCCTTACCCAAACTTCCCAGCTAGACAGGGTGACACCACTGGGCTATTTTTGCCAGGCCTGGTGAAATGTTCATGTGGCTGTAATTTCCACCCAGACATATGCATTTTGTCCAGATAAAATGGAAAAATGTATGAATAGTGGTTTCGAACAGCCAGATCACAGCATCCGGTTAATGGCCATCTGGATAATTGAGGGATTACTAAACTGAGAGACATTCTAGCATCTTTACTCTCATTGGTTAAGAAAACTCCCTAGCACCCTAGCACCTCTTCCTTAGTGATTTTTTTGGGGGGGATTTGGCCAGTAAATATCAGTTTGTATAGTATGTATGCTGAGTATGGTGGTATTAGAATGACTTAAATGATACAAAAGTAGATAGTAAGGAGTAATAAACAAAAGAAATTGCTTAGGAAGAGGAGTTAGAGAGCTTCCTTAACCGATGAGAAGACGGGCCTAGCAGTTATAGGCTTCAAAAACTATATCGAGTAACTCCTTCTCTGTTGGCATGTCGAGGAATTTAATTTTGGGTATTAGTAAATGATTTTGTAGAGAAGAATTGTAACAGTCAGAGGGTTAAATTTGTTGTGGAATTGCTTGCTTGCTTGCCTGATTGATTAATTACGTTTGTTCTGTTTAAACCTAGAGCAGTTTCTTACCGTGCTCTCTCTCTTTCTCTCTCTCTCTTTCTCTCTCTCATATATATACACACACACACAGTAATACAGTACACAGGTACTCTTAACTAAGCCCAAGAAATCTGGTCCACCATAAATTTTTAAGGTATCTCAAATTAAGGCTTCTTCTGAGATTACATAACTTCATATTTTATTCCAGCATACGACGGACGATTTTATTCATCTCATAGTAGCTCACCGCAGCCATAGGATTTATATTCTGTACTGTAGTTGTGGAGGAAGGTTAAGGACGGCAAGACCACATGGGTGTATTTATGAACTTTAGGTAAGTGTTGAGTGTGTGTTTGAAGAGACTTTGTTGTTAGTGGTGAAGTACTTTTACAATATTCTATTGTCATATTGTATCGTTTATAAAGACTCCGACATGCTTCCATAGGTCGGCCTTGGTCACCAAATGGCCATTCTCCATGCTGCTTGATCTGTGGCAGCCTCCCTGTTCAGCCCCTTATCACGGAAGTCACACTCTGTGACCTCATCCCAGTTTTGTTTTGTTTTTTGGTCTGCCTCTCACAGCCCTATCCTTAGCAATCACACCTCTCACCCTCTGCACCCAGCTGTCATCCTCCATCCTCTAAACATGCCCAGACCTTCTTCAACACAGGACCAATACATTCAAGTCCCATCCATTCCCTTAACTCGCCCCAGGCCTTGCATTCAAGGATGAATTACACATCCATCTTTGTCACTGTCATTTCTGTATGTTTGAGCCTAAGAATATCTTTTTCCTTTACTGCCCGGGTCTCACCATCATACAGCATTACACTCCTAACACATGCTGCATTCAAGGATCCCTTAGCATAGGGAGAGCCCTCTCAGTGTCAGGAGAGGCAATAGTTCCCTGAACTTCATCCTACCGCTTCATATCCTAGCCACAAAGCTAAATCCAGCTGCACCTCCAGCACATAACATGTCCCCCAAATAACAAAACAACTCCACACACTCAAGGGGCTTACCAGCAAGATCAGTCCTTTCACACCTGTCAATCTCTGCATGCTCTCCCTGACACAGTGCACCCACGAAATCAGTATTATTCCGCTGTCTGCCTCTGATACCACTACATTTCTTATGCACTTAATTACTGTATAACAAACACTACTCAAGATGGAGCTACTTTCCACACCCTTTTGACAAACTTTACCTGGCCACACTCTCTTCTTTGACAGTACTGTACTTTCACCAGCCCTATATATCATCACTTTTGTTTTCTCTGCATTTATCTCAAACCCTTGTGCCCTATTCCATCTCTCATTTTCATTTTGTTTCATTTGTAAAGGCTCCAACATGCTTGCATGCGTCAGTCTTGGTCACTTGATGGCAGCTTTCCATGTTGCTTGATCTCTGGCAGTCTCCCTATTCAGTCCCTTATCCCAGAGGTCACACTCTATGCCCCTGTCCCAAGTCTTTTTCGGTCTCCCTCTTGCAGCCCTACCCCCAACATTAATACTTTTCACTTTCTGTACCCATTTGTCATCCCCCATCCTCTCCACATGTCCAGACCATCTCAATCTACCTCTCCTCATCAAAACACTAGTACACTGCAGTCCCATCCTATTTCTTAACCCTTCCATCATAAACCTAGCCCCCCCCAGGCCTCGCATTCAAGGACGCACTGCACATTCACCTAATCATTGCCATTTCTGTATGTTTGAGTCTCCATATATCCTCTTCCTTTACTACTCAGGTCTCACTACCATGCAGCATTACACTCCTATCACATGCCACATACAAAGATCCATTAGCATGGAGGGAGAGCCCTCTCAGTGTCAGGAGAGGCTACAGCTCCCTTAACTTCTTCCAACCATTTCCTAAATCTTTCCTCCACCTCCCTTTCATTCTCTGTGGTCAGCACCAAGTCCTCTGCATACAACATCTCCCATGGAAGTCTATATCTGAAGTCAGATGAGAGAGCTTCAAGCACCATGACAGACAATAATGTGCTCAAAATTGACTCTAGATGCACATCAACATTCACAGAAAACTTATCGCTCAAATCTCCTTTTGCTCTCATCTGGGTGTGAGCACCCACACACATAGCCATAACCACTCTAATCAGCCACTCCTTGATCCCAAGCTTTCTCATTGCCCACTTCATCACCTCTCTAGGGACTCTGTCAAAGGTATTTTCCAAATCAACAAAAACAAAGTACAGCCCCCTTTTCTTTCCCCTATATTTTTCCTAAAGCTGTCAGACATTGCATATGGCATCAGTGGTCCCATTGTCTGGCATAAGCCCAAACTGCATTTCATTAATTTTCATTTTTATCCTTGTCATACCCTCTAGGACTCTTTCCATTACCTTCATTATCTGGTCCAAAAGTTTTATGCCTACATAATTTCCTCTAACCAGGGTATTGCCCTTCCCCTTATACACATTTACAGTCACACTCTTTGGCCAGTCATCTAAGACAAAACCCTCATATCTCTGAGCCTTCAGCATTTCAACAGTCAACCAAAACACACCCACCTCCTTCCCTTACTTCATCCTGCCAACTGCCCTGCTTACAGTAGCAGCATCAATCAAAGACCAAGAGCCAAACACTGGATCTGCTGACTTCCTACCTTCCTTGTTTCAGTCAGACTCCTCATTCAGCAACTGGTTGTGATATACCAGCAAGAATAAAATATGGAAGAGACCATTGTACTTTACAGTAGAGGCCACTGGAGATTTTCTGTTCCCCTCAGTATGAAAGGATCTGACCAAAATTGATGAAAATTGTCAGGTGCTAACAACAGAATGCTACACTGTACTGGTAATTTAAAAGTTTAATTTGAGTAATGCCATTGTTTTTGTGTGGCTGCTTTGACCCTGGAGAAATTGTTTATCGGTACTAACTTTCGTATCCTCACTGGACAGTCCATACTCATTGTGTGTGATAAGATTGAACTAACCTGTGAGAATGCATTTATTGTTCCATTTCGTAATTTTTGTGAGCCACGGTTGAGTCATGTGAAGTTTTATTATTCAGCCACATTTTAGGGTAATTATTATTTAGTGTGGAGAGTTGTGAGCCATGAGAATGCTTTTTTTTTTTTTTTTACCTCAGTTGTCAAAAACCGTTGGACATGCCATTGATTACTTTTGTGTCTCTGAGGGTTTTTCTTGCACAGGTTTATTTATTTATTTTTTTAATGGGAAGGAGGAGACCAAGGATGAGATGGAGAGATAAGGATGACAGAGATGGAACATTGAGAAACAATTTATCTTTAAACCTCAGTGACTTTTCATTCCCTGTTACTTGTCAGAATCCGTTATTATTGTTTGTCAGGTTTGAAAATTGAAGAGCTGTTTATCTTTCATTCTTGGTTGATTGTTTATTTTCTGCCCTCATTTGAACTTAACCATCTGTGTCAGATTTTGGTCTTGAGAAATCTTTTATCTTTGGACCTCAGTTAAATGTGGAGAGGTTGGCNCCAGTATGTCTGATTGAACAGACCCATCAACCACAGGTCAACCCCAGTATGTCTGATTGAACAGACCCATCAACCACAGGTCAACCCCAGTATGTCTGATTGAACAGACCCATCAACCACAGGTCAACCCCAGTATGTCTGATTGAACAGACCCATCAACCACAGGTCAACCCCAGTATGTCTGATTGAACAGACCCATCAACCACAGGTCAACCCCAGTATGTCTGATTGAACAGACCCATCAACCACAGGTCAACCCCAGTATGTCTGATTGAACAGACCCATCAACCACAGGTCAACCCCAGTATGTCTGATTGAACAGACCCATCAACCACAGGTCAACCCCAGTATGTCTGATTGAACAGACCCATCAACCACAGGTCAACCCCAGTATGTCTGATTGAACAGACCCATCAACCACAGGTCAACCCCAGTATGTCTGATTGAACAGACCCATCAACCACAGGCAAGCAGCTGCTGCTGCAGGGCCATCCCATGCAGTGAACTGATGTTCTTTTGTGGTTTACAGGCAAAAAGTGTGGAGGTTTGGTTTCTGGATGGCTGCCACATTTCCATCCCTCCACCTAGTTAACAGGGGCACCATAGTAGGTTCCATTTCACACCGTGGCCTGGTTATTTTTTCTTTTATTTATTTATTTTTTTAATGTGTCCAACTGGGCACAGGCTTCACTGCCTGCTCCCAAGGCCCAGTAGTCATCCTACATGCCATACACCTCTACATGTGGTTACCACCTAGTGTCGTAAACAGTTTCATGGGGTACAGGAAACCAAGAGGAATAATTGTTCAGAGCAGAGCTACCCAAAGTGGAAAGAAAAAGTACAAATGACAGAATGAAGTGGAGAAGTAGGAAGATAGGAGGGCAGACAAAGAAATAGAATGGTAAAAGTGAAGGAAGAAGTGGGAAGCACTAAATCAAGTGAGTGGATGATATATACATGGTTTGTGCTAATACTGTACTACGGAAATTATCCACTTCGGTATTTCCAATGTCCTTGTTGCCCAGAAGTGGCACAGCATCAGTACTATGGCTCTGCATCCTTTCCATCACGTTTCTTCAGGACTGTTGTAGTTCATCCACTTTAACCAGTGTTTTTTTTTTCTCTCTCTACAGGTTATTTCCCTTAGCTCACTGGCAAAATAAGACAGTACAGTGTCTCTACGTCCTCTCCATAGCAATTCTTCTTGTCTGGCACCATATTGTAGTGTTGGTCTCTTGTTCCAGCGCAGCATTTCAGATGCAGAGGAGGCAGATTTAGACCAGGTTGAAGTGGACAGAGTATAGTTGGGTTTGAGCAAAGTAAGCCATCACTATACAGGTGGCCCTCATTTACATTTCCTTCATTCCCTTTCATGGTGACATCTGTGACATCTTCATTTTAGTTGTTGCTCAACCCTGGTCCATCTGATCCATCAGGCCTGTCGACTGCAGGTAAGCAGTCACCCTTATGGAGTTTTCCTACAGTTTCTCCACATTGTTGATGTGTCTGCATCCTAGTATGGCATGTGCTGTTCATAGCTCCATTATGTGTGCTATGTGGTGTGGATCTGTTCTACAAGATGGGCACGTGTCATCTGTGATTCCACCCAACCCAGATCTAAGCTGCTGGTTGAAAAGGGCTTGGTGATGCCCTGCTCTGACCCTAGCTCTACTCATTTTTTTTTTTTTTATATTGAGGTGAAGATGCATTTGACAGGTTGGTGATGATTGGCTGAATGCAACATGTCTGAATAACATTTACTTACCCAGATTTCCCCCTCAGATAAATGTTGTCAATTAATAATGCTACTGAGTATAGAGATTATGAAGTAGTGTTGCATTCAGCCAGTCATCACCAACCTGTCAAGTGCATCTTTGCCTCGATGAAAAAAACAGATTATAGGTGAACTGGATCATCTCTATTTAAGGACACCTCCAATAGGTGGATGTCAAGAGGGGGAGCTTGTAGGGTGACATTGTAATTGACTGGTTGTATTTTCCTGCACATGGAGTAAGTATGTAGGTGTTTCTTCATTGCTAGTGTTGTATGAAGGTGGAATATTGTTGTAGAGGGTTTGGTAATGTTTGTGTAGTGATTGTTTTATGTGTCTAGGTGTGCTGTATGTGTCTGTTGTGTAATGACAGGGGTGTTGTGTATTGGCACAGGCTGATGCATAGAATTGTGTGTGTCTCATATCAAGGTAGTCTCTGACAGGGAGGACTTTAGTTTCAGAGTGTAGGTGAGCTGTGGGAAAGATTTTGGTGTAGCCATTGGTGGTGCATAGGGCATTTTTCTGTATGGTTTGCAAGGTGTTGTAGTGGTACTAGGTAGGATGGGAACCCATGTTGGGGAGGCTTTGAACATAACTGATCAAATGTATTTTTTGTAGAGTAAGGAGTGTATTTCTTTTTATTGTCCAAAGTCTGGCCCTGTAGTTGTCCTTAGTGCATTGAGGGTGAGGATACACCACCTGTTGATGTTTTTCATATGGTCCTTGAAGGTGAGTGCAGTGTAATATGTCACTCCAAGGATCTTATTGAAGGGTGTGTGTGGCAGACATTGAAGTGTAATGTGGGGAGAGTATCAGTGTTCATATTTTACTGCTGTTGATAAGTGTGGTGATGGATATGGCTGGGGCGATCATCAGTCTGTTTTCTGCAACCCATTCTGCAATGTATTTACCTAATTGTATTTACCTAATTGTGATATACTGGAAATGAGCTACACTCGGGTCCCATCTCTTTTTCTCAGTAAGTCAAATTTTGCTTTAAACTCGTTTAAGTTTTTAGACAGGACGATCTCTTTGTCCAGTCTATTCCACAGGTCTATCACTCTATACGGAAAATTATATTTCTTGATGTCCTTCAAACAGCTTGGCTTCTTCAGTTTCAGTCCATGTCCTCTTGTTGCTCTCTTATCCCACACAAACAGATCTTCTCTATCAGTTTTATCTACTCCCATCATGGTCCTGAACACTGCAATCATGTCACCCCTCTCTCTCCTTTCCTCTAAGGATGGCAAATCCAGCCTTTCTAGCCTCTCACTGTATGACAGATCTGCCAGACTGGGGACCATCTTGGTTGCTGTTCTTTGTATTCTCTCAATCTTGTTTATATCTTTCTTTTTGTGTGGGGACCACACTACTGCTGCATATTCTAACCTGGGGCGGATCATGGCCACTATCAGTTTTTTCATCATCTCTTCATTCATGTAATGGAATGCCACTCTTATGTTGGTCAAGAGTTTATATGTCTCTCTAACTATCTTGTTTATGTGTTTTTCAGGTGACAAACTATCCTGGATCAGCACTCCTAAATCTTTCTCTTCTCTCGCTTTTGTGATTGGTTCATTACCCATCATATCATTCAGTGATGGTCTCTTGGTGCTTTTACCCATTTCCAATATTTTACATTTTTTTGCGTTGAATTTCATTTCCCACATCCGGCTCCAGTCATGTATCCTATCCAGATCCTCCTGCAGCATTTTACAGTCCTCTTCAACCTCTACCTTCGTCAAGATCTTGGCATCATCAGCAAACAGACTTGCATAACTGTTCACCTCATCTACCATATCGTTTACGTAAATCAGGAACATTATTGGCGCCAACACCGAGCCCTGTGGGACACCACTTGTTACTTCTCTCCATCCAGATGTCCTGTCCTTTATTACTGTCCCCATTTGTCTGTCTCTCAAAAAGTCTCTCATCCATTCCAGGAGGTTACCCTTCAGTCCTCCGATATGCTCTAATTTCCACATTAGCCTCTTGTGGGGTACCTTGTCAAAGGCCTTCTCCAAATCCAAATATACACAATCCACCCAACCGTCTCTCTCCTGCAGCACATCAATCGCTCTTGAGTAAAAGCTCAACAAGTTGGAAACACATGACCTTCCACTTCTGAATCCAAATTGACTTTCAGTCAAAATATTCATCTCTTCCAGATATTTTATCCATCTATCTTTCAGAATCTTCTCGCACAATTTTGCAACCATGCTGGTTAGGGACACTGGTCTATAGTTCAGGGGTTCTTCCTTGTTTCCTCCCTTGTAAATTGGTACCACATTTGCTCTCTTCCATTCCCGAGGCACTTTCCCTTCTTCCAGCGAACACACAATTAAACTGTGAATCTTATCTGCCAGTTGCTCTCTGCATTCCTTCAGTACCCAATTTGAAATTCCATCTGGTCCTGGGGCTTTCCTTACATCTTGAGTTTCCAGTAATTTGTACACTTCCTGCACTTCCACTTTTATATTTTTTATCGCTACATGTGTTGAGGTAGTCCTGTTGCAGTGTGCATTGTATGTCTATACTGTGGTATGTGGTTATGGTGGTGTCATCTGCATTTGAGGCAGTGTTTATAGGTGGTTGGGATGTGGGAATATCTTGCTGTTCCTCCTCCACTTCCCTCCTTTGACTTCCTTATGGCTGACATAAAAATTTCTTCAGCTGATGTATTTACAGCCATCACTGGTCTCAATACTAACAAGGCATATGGGCCTGATGGGGTCCCTCCTGTTGTCCTCAAGAACTGTGCTTCTGTGCTTACACCCTGCCTAGGTAAACTCTTTCGCCTTTGTCTGTCAATTTGTACCTTTCCTTCTTGCTGGAAGTTTGCTCTCATTCAGCCAGTCCCAGAGAAGGGTGACCATTCCTAATGCTCTAACTATCATCCAATTGCTTTTAACATCCTGTGTTTCAAAAGTGTTTGAGTCTATTCTTAGCAGAAAAATTTTAAAGCATCTTTCCTCTCACAACCTTCTTTCTGATCATCAGTATGGGTTCCGTCAGGGACGCTCCACTGGCGATCTTCTCACCTACCTTTCGGACTCCTGGTCATCCTCCTTTCGGGACTTTGGCGAAAGCTTTGCCATTGCGCTTGACATCTCAAAGGCTTTCGATCGAGTCTGGCATAAATCTTTAATTTCTAGACTGCCCTCTTACGGTTTCTATCCTTCTATCTGTGCCTTCATCACTAGCTTCCTTTCTGGTTGGTCTATAGCTGCTGTTGTAGACGGCCATCGCTCTTCTCCTAGATCTGTCAACAGTGGTGTTCCTCAGGGCTCTGTCCTATCACCAACTCTCTTCCTTTTATTCATCAATGACCTTCTAAGCTGTACCTCTAACCCTATCTACTCGTACGCTGATGATTCCACCCTTCACCTTTCCTTTCGGTTCCCGCAATGTCCGTCTCTGCAGTTACTTCAACAAACAAGAGATGAGGCTATGGCATACCTAATGTCTGACTTGGCTCGTATATTTGACTGGAGTACCCACTGATGTTTAATAATGTACAACTCACTCCTGCATCATCCTTAAACATGCTTGGGGTTTCATTCACTAGGGATTTATCTTGGAAAGAACATATTACATCTCTTGTGAAATCTGCTTCCAAGATATTAGGTGTGCTGAGCCGACTCTGAACCTTCTTTACCTCTGCACAGTTGTTGACTTTGTACACGGGTTTATTCGCCCCAGTTTAGAGTACAACTCTCATATGTGGGGAGGCTCCCCACATGCAGCCCTTCTCAATAGGGTGGAGTCAAAGGCTTTTTTTCTCATTAACTCTCCTCCTCTTACTAGTTTCCTTCAACTTCTGTCTCTTCGCCACACTGTTGCATCTTTATCTCTTTTCTATCGCTACTTCAATGGCTACTGTTCCTCTGAACTGTCTGCTTGCATCCCTCCACCTCTGTGACGGGCACGTAGCACCCGTCTAGCCACAACCTCTCATCCCTTTTCTGTCCAACTCTCTAATGCAAGAGTTAACCGTTATTCCCTGTCTTTCATTTATGCAGCCAGTCAACTCTGGAACTGTCTTCCTCTGTCTGTATTTCCTGCTTCCTATGATCTGCAGTCCTTCAAACGCAGTGTGTCCAGGCATCTCGAAATGAGCAATGTATCTTGAATTTGGCTCTCTTTTTGTATTGTTTTTGTTTGTTCTTGGAAGGAACAGTTTGCAAGCCCACAGCCTTTGGTTCCTTCTTCCTTGCATTAAAAAAAAAAAAAATGTATTGGTTGAAGAGAGTGGGTGAGGGAATGCAGTAATGTGGAACTCCCTTGGGGAAGTTTTTTGTTTGTGATGACTTAACCTGGAATGTAACGTGTTTGTCCACCAGATAAATGGCATGCCAGTGCTTGGTGGTGTTCTCCGTGTTTGTACTGTATTTCTTGGTGATTAATTTGCAATGGGGGTAGGTGGGGGCGCTCACCATCCACTCACTCGATGTAGTGCTGTTTTGGGTGTCAGCCCTTTCCTCACATCCTTCCTTCCTCTTGTGTCTTTCTTTCCCTCATTCTTTCCACTTCCTTCTGCCTGTGGGTGACTTTACACCCCCTCTTCTGTCTTTCTTTCCTTCATTCTTTCCCCTTCCTTCTGCATATGGGTGACTTTACACTGAGTGACAAGCCAAGTGGTTTCCTGTACACCAGGAAACCATTTACTACACTGTGTGGTAACCATATAACCAAATTATTGTGCCTGATGATTTAGTCGGTAATTAAGGCGCTTCAATAGGATTGAGCCTATGTTGGTTTATATCCAAGGGGTGGTTGGGGTTTATTGCTGATGTAATGCCACTCAGGGATGAGTGAGGCTGGTCACTATCATCTTAAATGTCAGGACTAACATGCCTAACCCTGGGCTCCTCCTCTCTTCAAGGGGCAACATAGGATTAGGTGATGCATGGATGGACAACATCAAAGGCTTTACTAATGTTTATTGTTGTGAGAAGTGTGCACTGTATGGGTGTTGCAGAGTTGGTGCCATTTGATTGTCGTTGTGCAAGATCAGTAAGTAAGGTGTTTGTAGAGTACGGTGTTCTTAATCCATGTTGTGAAGGAGCAAAGGGGACATGGGGTGAGGTTTTGTTGAAAAGGAAGCATTCAGTTATTTTGGATGGTGCGCTAAGGACTATTGTGGATCCGTATGAAGAATGGAATGTCGAGTCCTTGTTTAAGTATTGTGATGATTGTCCCATGTTTCCAAATGCAGTACTGGGAATGCTGCAGTGTGTATATGAATAGTTACTAATGTTTGTGAATGCTTGGATGCCTTGTGGCCCTAATTGTTTCAAGTACAGGTTACTGATGCCATCCAGCCCTGTGCTTGTAGAATTCTTTGTTGTTTAGTTGATGTTACACGTCAGTCCTGGAGTGAAGGGGGTTGCAGTGTTGTGGAGAGGAAAGAACTGGATATGTTGAGAGGATTGTTTTTCAGATTTAGCGCATGTGGGTGTTAAGTGATTTATGTTTGTGTAGTGGTTAACAAGTATGTTTGCTTGTTCTTTGTGGGAAGGATGTGTTGGGTGTTGGAGGTGATGGCAGTGTGAGTCTTGGAAGTGCATGTTTGTAATTTAGTGCTTTGTAGAGCCAAGAGGTGTCTATGGAGTGACATAAGTGTTGTTCATTTTAGTTTTATGCACTAACAGATTTTTTTTTTTTTTTTTTTTTTTAAGGAGGAAGGAACCAAAGGCCATGAGCCCACATACTGTTCCCTCCCAAAAAAACAAAAAAAAAATATGAAAGAGAGCCAAATTCAAGATCCGTTCATTTCGAGATGCCTGGACACACTGCATTTGATAGACTGGAGATCATAGGAAGTAGGAAATACAGACAGAGGAAAACTTCCGGAGTTGACCAGTTGCATAAATGAAGGACTGGGAGTATCGGTTAACGTTTGCAGTAGAGAGTTGGACAGAAAAGGGATGAGAGGTTGTTGCTAGACAGGTGCTGTGTGCCCATCATAGAGGTGGAGGGATGCAAGCAGACAGTTCAGAGGAACAGTGGCCATTGAGGTAGCGATAGAAAAGAGATAAAGATGCAACAGTGCGGCGAAGAGACAAAGGTTGAAGGGAATCAGTAAGAGGAGGAGAGTTAATGAGACAAAAAGCCTTTTACTCCACCCTAATGGGAAGGGCTGCATGTGGGGAGCCTCCTCACACATGAGAGTTGTACTCCATACATGGGCGAATAAAACCCATGTACAAGGTCAGCAACTGTGCAGGGGTAAAGAAAGTTCGGAGTCGGCTTAGCACACCTAATCTCATTGAAGCAGATTTCACAAGAGATGTAACATGTTTTTTCTAAGATTAATCCCGAGTGAATGAAACCCCCAAGCATGTTCAAGGATGGTGCAGGACTGAGCTGGACATTGTTAAACATTAAGTGGGTACTCCTGTGGAAGATTTTATCGGGTTGATAGGTGTAAGAACTGAGTCTTTGATGCATTAAAAACAACAAGATCATTTTTACCCCAATTAGAGATATGAGCCAAGTCAGACATTAGGTGTGCCATAGCCTCATCCTTTGTTTATTGAAGTAACTGCTGAGATGGACGTTGCGGGAACTGAATGGAAAGGTGAAGGGTGGAATCATCAGTGTATTAGTGTATAGGGATAGATGTACAGCTTTGAAGGTCATTGATGAATAAAAGGAAGAGAGTTGGTGATAGGACAGAGCCTTGAGGAACACCACTGTTGATAGATCTTGGAGAACGGTGACCGTCTACAACAGCGGCTATAGAACGACCAGAAAGGAAGCTAGAGATGAAGTCACAGTAGAAGGATTTATAGATGATTTTATTCATCTGAGAGTAATTCATAGAAGCCTGAGTGTTAGTTCTGGTACCATTGACCTTCATGGTTAGGGCAGGTGTAAAACTGTTCAAGCATTCTACTTCTGATAAGATAACTTGTATGGAATGATAATTCTGCATTTTCACCATGTGGTGATTATAAAGCATTGGCAGTTTTACCAAATGGTAATGATGAAGTCACTGGTCGGGTAATTTTGTTGGTATTTTATCACACATTTCTTGTACAACAGAAAAAGCTTCATTTCTTCTCATGCAGATAAGGATAAAATGCACTGAAATAACTATTTTGGGGTGGCTTTTTGTTGAGCCAGCAGTGCAAGCTATTTTCCATTGAAGTGCTCTCACTATTATCGTAAGAGATATTTCTTGTCTGTGTTGTTATCCATTGCTTGACAGAAACTGGACAGTTTGAGAAGTGTTGGTCAAGTAGTTAGAAAAGTGGCTTGCTGTCTGAAATTATGGGAAGTCAGTCCCAGGCTGAGGCAGGGAACAGTGTGATGATTCAACTTTTGTTAAAACAAACTTTATTGATCTTCCAGTAGACCCACAAACATGTTATAAAACACCTCTCACACCATCACGCCAGTCTTGAATGAGACATACGTACCATGTATTCAGCATGGACAGCGGAAATTAGTGTTGAAGTAGTGACATGAAAGTGTGTGGCATGTAGAGGGATTGCTGGCCCGTGGGGAGTGAACTGTCAGACCTGTGCCCAGACTCAGATGTGCCAGAATGATAAAGTAAGATTTGACAGCTGACTGTGGGTGAAGTGAAGTTGTGGAGGTGTGAGCCTCAAACTTATAGGGCATATTACAGTAGGATCCACCTGACCCCAAGTAAGTGCAATAAGAAAGAGAGCCAGGATGAAAGAATTATACCCATGTACTGAAATTATGGTCCCCCATCCTATCTAACACCCACTACATCATCCTGCAGACCATACAGAACAATGCCTCACACATCATCACAGGCTGCACCTATACTACTCCTATAACTCACTCATATTTTGAATGAAACCACCGCCCTCCCAGCTAAAGGTTATCTTGATATGAGAGGCACGTAATTTTATGCGACGGCCTGGGCTGACACATGGCACTGCTGCCATTATATTACAGAACCACACAACAGAAAGAGACACATGAAACATTCACCACACAAGCATTACCAGACACTCATCAGCAATATCCCACCTACAGATACTCTAACACTAGCAGTAAAGAAACACCTCTAAACACTAGTGAAGAAACACCTCCATAACACCTCAATCAGAACACTATACAGTACTACAACCTTCCTCCTTCCTGATATCACCCATCAGAGGTATTCTTAAATAGAGCTGACTGAGTCCACCTACCTAGTCTTAGATCAGGACATCACGCAGCCCTCCTCAGTTACCAGCTTAGATTTGAGTTGGGTTGGAACTTGATGACATGTGTCCTGCTTGTAGAATATGCCCACACAACATAACACACATAATGGAGTACTGCACAACACATGCCATACTAAGATGCAGACACAATATCAACAGCATAGAGAACCTGCGGGATGACCTCGTAGGGGAAGTTGATTACCTGCGTTGATGAATCTGCTAGTTCAGGCATGCAACAGCTGAAATTGTTTCACCCATTGATCCCAGGATGTTTTTATTCACTGTATTATTGTTATCCCTCTATGATTTTATTCAAGTTAGGTTAGGCTTTTTGAACTGGAGGGGTTATATACAGTTTCAGTAAACCCATTCACCATGAGTGGCCTTTCCTAAGTCAAATGAGATCTAGCTGCAAATTGTTATAATGGTCCACAACACCACCTTTTGATTCTGTGACATATTCACTGCGGAGTCAGTTCTAATTGTTGACCATTTCCAGGCATGTTAAGCACCACCACCACCAGCCGGAAAGAGTACCTGCAGGAGTGTCTCAGGGATAGCATGGAGAAGCTCAACGTCAGTCAGCAGGCAGGGGGGCCCTCAACCTCACACTGGGACCCTGAGTGTGGGCCCCCTAAGACAGCTGGGTCCCCCCATGGCACGGAGAAGGAGAATACAAATATCGGGGGCTTCCAGATTCTCAAAATGAACTCGGCCTTCATCACAAGCTTCACAGCCGGGTACGAGCTCCCCTGTCATGGACTAAAAGAGCGCCTGGCCAAGAGAGTGTACAAGTGTTGTTTTGCACGCAGGAGACGCCTGAGGACTCACCCTTATGACCACACTACCACAGCCCCCAATGTGAGCGAGGTGTCCGGGGGTTCGTACAGACTCAGAACCACCAGCCTGAGCAGTGGTACTGGCAAGAACAAGCCTAGTGTTAATCAGTGTAATAACAACAAAAACAACAGTAGTGCAAATCCAACCCTTGTCAGGTCTCGGAGTATGGAAAACCTCTCAGCAACAATGGACGAAGGTTTGGTGTTGACGTCAAGACCGAGGGAGCTGGAAACAGTGTCCAGAGGCATCCAGCAGCTGCGTATGGATGACACAACCTGAGTGTGTGGTGGTGGTGGGTTAACCCCTTCTCTCCAGCAGATTATGTTTAATTTTTGCTATCTCCAGACAGTTGTATTCAGTTATGGAGAGAATCGTAGTAAAGAAGAAGTTAAGGAAGGCTGTAATGTAGTGAATTCCTCAGGTTTGAAGACTGTCCTAAAGTCAATAAAACTGTGTGTAGTTGAGGAGAATAAACTAAGGAATACACTGCTGTATTGAAGAAGTTAATGTGTTCAGTCCAGTGATATATATTTTACTTTATTCTTATTAGCCCCAGACCATTTAATTCATCTAAGGTGAAACTTTTCAAACTTGATGAATTAGATATAGCCCCCCTTAACTCCTTCATTAAAAGGTGCCTCCCCTAACTCGTATAGAATTGTCAGGAAGAAGCAAAAATATGATTAGATATAGGTCATGGGATTGAAGAGTTAGGGCAGTGCAGTAAAACATGCCTTTATTCCCACCTCATAATGTTCCAGTGTTTTATTATTCTGTCTGAAGCTCCTGTAGATTTCGTTACTATAATTTCGGCACAGTAATTTCATCATCATCATCATCATCAGTCACATGCATCATCGTCATAATCATCGTAATCATCTTGTCATTGTATTTTGCCTCCTTCATTATCTTTTATTGTAATTTGGGTTATGTTGTACTTGCAGGGTTGTTGTCCTGTGTCTGTTTCTGACTTCTTCAGAATTATTTTTATTATAACTGGTTCTGACGTGGTTTACCCATCATCACCATTGTCATTTTCATCATCATCATCATCATCGTTGTTACCATCTTCATCATCATCCTGAAAATCGTCACCATCATCATCATCATCATCATCATCTTGACCTTTTTTTCCAGGCTAAGAATTTGGTGGCAGTGGATATTCTATTACCAGATTTATTGTAACGATATCCTGTGACTGCAAATTTTAAGTATACAGTGTGGTGGAGCCGTTGTTGAAATATTGAAATGCTGGAAGGCTAGGAGGTGGGAGTTCTGACCGTACCATGTGATGGTGAAACAAGAGCAGTGCTGGGATAGCAGGGATTAACTTATTGTTAGATATGGTGAACTTGAAGCTTGTTAAGTCCTTGTTAATATTTCGTCATTGTCGTGACTTTTTTTTTTTCCTCACACAAGGATGGTTGGAGTTAGGATCTAGAACTAGCACAGAGAATTTATGAAAGTGGGAAGTTTTCGTTGTTACCTTTTTGTTTTGTTTTGTTTTGTTTTATCCATTTAGTCCACAGTACGTAACTGAATGTTTACCTGCTGAATTTCCAGTGCTACCTTTAATGTGGATTTGCCAGTCTGCCCCACTGTACACTACCATTTGTATGACACACATGCCAGGTATACAGTGAGAGCTGTCTGACCTACAGGGTGATATAGTTGCCTCTAGGGGAAAGACTGACAGGATTATCACATACACAGGGTCATACATAACCACTGTGCTACTATAAGTCTGTCATAAAGTGGTCAGTCTGCTCATACCCTTCACTAATGTCACTGGCTGCCAATATCCAGCCAGAGGGGGGGAGGTATCCTCCCTGTTTCCCCCTCTCTCTTTGTTTGGCCTCTTTGTACCTTTTCTGGCCTTAAAACACTTGATTATTTCCACTGTTTCTGCATCAGTGTGGATACATCACAGGCTACATTACCACATATTGTACTGATTCTGTCAGTTCTCATTCATCATACCCTCCTGCTGTGTTACTCTGCCATCATAGGACATCCAGACATCCTACAGTGTCACACTTCTTCACTCAGTCACTGCAGATTCTTACAAACAGACTCATCAACTGTAACTCTTTCTTCTTTACTGTTTCATCATCACTCTGACAAGACCTGATGTAGGATTGGCATTCTCAACTGAAGGTACCTGTACCTCAGCTCCTCAGGGCATGTGCACATCTTTATGTGCTTGGTCATAGTTGGTATCTACTTTTCTTTTATTTGTGGGAATCCCACAAAGTACTGCAGAGACTACAGGTTGTTCTTATACAACACATACAGCATCCTCCACACTGGATGCATTATACAGTTATATACTATACACAAACACACAGTATAAAGTGATACTGTACACTCTATGCTGATTACTGTACATCACAAGATGAGAAGTGTCAGAGCATTCTTATTACGGTATTGTATATGGAAGTTCTGCACAGTCTAGCACATTGTCACTCCGCCCATTCTTCTTTTACAGTTGTTGATTGCTGGTGCCCCCAGGCTTGACTGAATGTGATCCTGGTTTATTGCAGGCAGAAATTGCCTTTCCCAGCAGTCCATCATCCTTTTAAGGGATAGAGAGGAATTGAGGGACATTTGCAGCCAGACCACAGACTCACGTAGTTATAAAAGTGCCATCATGTAAAGGCATCCTTTTCCTGTACAAGTTAGTATCTAAAAAAGAGGATATATATATTACATTTTAATAAGTTTACAAGATCTGACAAAGCTTAACACTAGTTTACTAACCCCAGTTTTTGGTCAAGTTTCTCCATTGTATGGTACTGCATTGATGGTGGTGGTGTTGTGTTGTGTTGTGTAGTTGTACAGTATAATCAAAGATGGGTAAGTATTAAACTTAGTTGCAGTGGCCTACTTATGAATATTGCACAAACCAAACCTTATCTGACCATGAAAGCCACATACTCAAGTCATGGCCTTGTCCTCCTGCCTTAGTCTTGCCATAGAAGGAAAAAATAAGAGTATGTGGCTTTAACTTACCAAATCTTCAGAGCCACACTCTTTTATTTAACATCATTGAAGTCCTTGGAATCTAGCCTTCACCTTACAGACACCACCATTTGCACACATTTTTGTTATTTGTCTTTATAGATGCACTTCACATCACCTCCCAGTGGAAGTGTCAACTCATTTAGTTAAAAAGGAGGTTCCAAACCCTTGCAATTTGCTCTTTTATACATAATTTATACAGCCATCTGGTTCTCCTAACCCTGGCAGAGAAGAAGAAAGAAATGTTAGACACCTGATGGTCTAGTGAATTAGGAACTTCAACCGGATGTGGTCCTTGAGGGTCTAAATCAAGGGGCAGTTGGGGTTTATTTCTCACATCAGTCCATTAAAGATTGAGTTAAATCTTTGCTCTTGGTTATAGTGAAGGTCCATGCAAACTTCACTGTACAATCTAGAGGTGTGTGGGGGGAAATACTGACATCAAGGTGGTACATGCAACCTTCAAGCTTTCACCCTGGTAACAAACTCTGCACCATACTTTTTGGCTTGTCTCCACCCTGCCATTCTGCAAACACAGCAAGATGCACATCATTTGTAAAAACACCCTCTTAGCACATTGATTGAGTCACACAGGCACCACATTCACTCACTCTTTATGTCTAATATATATGAATATATGTGAGAACAGGATATAATACAGAACTGTTAGCCACTCTCACCTTTTGTGTCTGAACTGAGTTGCCTGGCACTGGGCCGCTATGAATACAGTAATGTATTAGCTGAAAGTGTTCCTAAGGGTCAAGTTTGGTTTGAGTGATGTCCATAATTAAGCATGTGCAACCAAGCTTCATAATTACCAAAGATGTAACATAGACAGTTCCTTGATCGTGCTGAATGAACTCGGAAAGTCTATTTTGAAGTACTGTATCCCCTGTAATAAAAAGTAGAGACTGTTGATAGAGATTTGGATATTTCATATGAGAGTGCGGGACTTCTGAGGCTGCTGCGATGTGGTGTGTATGTGCTTGTGTGTGTGTGCATGTGTGTGTGTGTGTGTGTGTGTGTGTGTGTGAGATGATGTTGAAAATACTGGTTAAGCATATAGAGATATAAGAAGATTATTTATAAGAGTACTGTATTTCTTAAGTAGTGTAGTCGAGAAAATATCATAGAGTAAGACCCTTTTATTTGTCTTAAATAACTGGTGAACCACTGATCATAGAAGGATCATAATATTACAGTGTTATGCTTGGTGATGTCGTGGTAAAGTACGGTACATCATTCCGATTCACAGCCAAATTATGCAGGTGTGGCATTGAATCTCCTAGTGATTGGAGGTGTAGGTTGATCATGTACCCTTTAATATTTTATCCTTGGGCCCTTGCATCTCTTTAAGGGCAGTGTAGGGCTGGATGTTGCCTTTATGTGCAGGGTGATTCATGCATAACACTCGTCTTCCACTCCACCGGGCAGTTTCTTGTGTGCCGTGGGAACAGCTCACTCAGGATTATCGGTGTCCATCATTGATCGTTTATTCATTTCTTACTCCCACTACTACATCGACACCCGCACCAGCAGACTGAGCCTTCCCCACAGCACACAAGATACCATCAGGCGAGTTGCTTGTGTATTCATGGACCACCCTGCATAACACACCCAGAATATTAAATTAACTCCTCAGGGTTTTGTTAATCAACCCCTTTGATACGATGATGAAAATTCTTACTCTCTTCTTCCAGTTTGCAGACGATTAAATTCAACTTATGAACAGTTTGTAGTATAAAGTGGTTAATCAAGGCTACAGTTGACCCATTCATTTCAGGTGGTCTTCCTTAAGCTGTATAAAATTGTCCGAAGATAGTAAGAACAAAATATTTAACACATCTTGGGTAGGAGAGAGAGAGGTTTGGGCTTGAATTCATTATTTACTCTAATTTTTTGGGTGACACAGAACCCATCTTCAGAGAGTATGAACCGGAGAGAGCTTGAACGAGAAGTGTGCCTCGTTCTCACCCAACATTTCTACACGTCCCAGTGGATCGTGTATATACTACATCATTGGATTGGAGGGGTTAAATGGTTTCATATGAGCTCTGAATATGCCGCCCTCTCCAGACCTCACTGGTGATGGGACAGCTTCAGTGATTATGAGGCCTCCTACCCACCAGATTTCTTGTAAACACCTACAGCCTTATCAGAACGGAGTTGGTGGAGGTGTGGATAAGTTCCCAGTTTTGATGATATATTCTGAAGCCTGTGATGATGATAGAACATGCTTGATCATTCTGTATCATTGCTGACTGCACTTTGTAATGTTGGATGTAGGCTGGTCACATCTTACCATCTGCAGTACAGGTGTTCCATAAATATCCTTGAGAAATTAGGGGCTTCCTCACACCTTCATACTCTGTTATAATCATGTGTATGGCCTTAACTCCTCTGATTTGTATGGCTGGTTTAAAGGACAAGGATGTTGAGGTGTTCTTTTAAATCAACCAGCCATGCTGAACTTAAGAGTTGATGATTTAATAGTCATGTGGTCTCTGATGGCCTGAGGAACCAGTTTGAATCCCTTATAGGCAACTGGAGTTAGTTTTATCATATATCACTTCAAAATTCTTCTTAGTTTACCATCCACTCTCTTAGTGTAGTGCTGCCCCTAGACTCAGCAGGCCAAATGGTGTCTTATAATTCAGGAAATAATTTATTACACTGGATGGTAAACATATAACCAGATGATACCTGGTAGTCCAGTGGGTTAAGGTGCTTCAGCTGGGTGGGGCAGGTAAGGGTATATATCTGAGGGATGGTTGGGGTTTATTGCTCATATAATACCACTCATGGGAGAGTGAGGTTGGTCGCCTTTGTCTTCAGTGTAGGGACTGTATAGCTTAGCCCCTGGTCCTTGTGTTCCTAATGAGGCAGAAAAAGATTAAATAATGAATAGATGATGGCTATGAAGTCCACATTAATTAAAGAAAATGCCTGTTGAAAGATGCATTGTTACCTGTAATGCTGATTTGCCACTTTCTCACCAATTTACAGTACTAGTTGTTTGGGAAAAAAATTATGTTATTTTAGAACACATCCCTGACCTGTAATGAGGACTCCCTGTATACTATTGACCCCCTTCACCCCAAAGATGTCATTTTTATTATACAGTATTCTTGAAGGACCTAGATATACTACACTTCTTAAATTCATACATAAACACCAGCCCACCACAGCCATCCAAAACCTCTAGCCAGACAGCATCCCTCTCGAAGCACTGCTGGACTTCCACCCCCTCAGAGACTACCCTACCCAGATAGGCTTGAGTTCACCTAGCCAGATAGACGTGTGAGTGTACCTAGCCAGAGAGAGACGAGTGCACCTAGCCAGACTGCAGTGTGTCCATCACCCTCCCTGCCTCAACATCAACACAAAATATAACTCACAATTAACTCACAGTGTCCATACTAAAATACAGCCCCTCACTCCACAACACAGAGTCACCTCATGCATCTCAGTACCACAGCATTGACAGTCCTTCAACGTAACCTCAACGAAATATCCCTGGGAGCACCTGTTTGAAGTGGCCGTTCTCCTGCAGTCCACAGGGTTCACGTTTAATCACTGGGTTCGTGCCTGGGGTTGCAACTACTATATCCAGATGCTTTTATCCTTTAGAGAAACTTTTTGTACTGGAGACTATTAGGTAGAACTCTCACAAACTCCTTGAAGACGGTAAATGCTTCTATCTGCATAAAATTTTTCTGGGAGTAACAAGAATGAACTAAAAAAAAAAAAGTCCTTGAGATACAGAGATTAAGTACTTCACCCCGAGTATGTTGCTTATATTTTATTCTTCCTGCTACCAGATGATTATATTAAGGTTAAGGGAGTGCTGTGTTGCTGGTTCGTTTTCTGTCTGTCTGTCTATTGCCAGGAGCTCTAATCTCATAAGGGGTCACCACAGACAGATTCCCTCCATGTCGCCCTGTCCCCCGCCATTTTGCTGCCCTCCCCCCAGCTCACACGCCCTTCTCTCATATCCCTCTCCACTCCATCCCTCCATCAGGCAGAATTTGGAAACTCCCACACCTCTGATATAAGTTGTCATTGTGTCAAATTTGATGAGCCCTTAGTCGTGGCATACGAATGCATCTCCATGGTTACTAGTCAAAATTTACCCTCCAGAATGCCTACACTTGGCCATCAGTTAAGTTGAAAAGGGATGGGATTACACATCTTTGTCAGAGGAAAACAAATGAAAGCTGTATCTAACCTCTCCAGTTCAGAAAGTCTCTCTTAAGCTGAATGAAATTGTCTGACAGTAGCAAGGAGAGAGAGAGAATCCTCAGGCTGAAGGGGTTATGACACCATGAATGGATTAGCGGAACACCAGTATATTGGAAGGTCAAATGAAACAGGTCTTACTATATAGACAAGGAAATATACAGATTTATCCAGTTTGTACTATACCTATTGTACCAGACTTTATATGTAAACAGGATAAAGAGTTTTGTTACAGCCTGGTTCTGTGTTTGTAAAATAAATTAAAGATGTATAATATAAGAAACAAAGACCTAGAATGTTGTTTATCGCCTAAGCCTTTTGCTGCAGCGGTCTTTACTAAGCCGAATAAAATAGTGTAACCTTTCTTATGTGAAAATCCGATTACGAGAACCTCCATTTACCAAACTGTTCTTTCATGCATGTGATAATGTTTTGTTAGTATCTGTCCACACAAAATCAGTGCACATTGAAGACAGATTTCTCGTGGAGATGTATAAAAATGGATGGTAGATTTACTAATACAAGGTACTGTTCTTCACTATACAGTACTGTGTTTACTTTTACTGTCAGTGTACAAGTGTTTATTAGCAACATGATTTTCTCAGTAGTTACCAGTATGATTCTAATTTCCTCAATCTTCCATCATCTGTAAAGCCTTTTGACCCAAGCATGCCTGCACACACACACACACACACACACACACACACACACACACACACACACACACACACACACACACACACACACAAGTATTTATGACTGGCCTTGCTAATTGTGTGTGTGTGTGTGTGTGTAATTCACCGGGTCGGTCAGGATCACTTGATGGTCGTGATCGTCAGCTTTTACTCTCCCGGAAGGGCAAAGCTGTGACCTTCACACATACACACACACCCATCCCCTTGCTCAAGGGGGACAGCAATCACCCACTTCGTCAGTGAAACTTTTCGCAACCTGAGCGAGGTGCGAACTCCTGTCTACCAGATGGCAAGCGAAAACGCTACCACTGAGCCAGCGTGTGTGTGTGTGTGACTGTGGTAGTGTGGTGAGGTGGGGAGGTTGCCATGGTAACACAGACTCCCTGCACCAGCCAAGCTATGGCCACGCGTATTGCCCACTGAGCCTCACACTTCATATAAAACATCTTGGTACTCATATTTAATGCCAGTATTGCCGTTTTTTCATCAATATATGGTAGAACATACTCGGACTTAATTTTTAAAAGAGACCTATGAGTAGTAAAGTTTTATGTGGCAAGAAATGAAGTGAAAAAGGTGTCTGGTGGTGGGGTGGAGTGTGTGTGTGGCGGTGCATTGTGGTGAGACCCATGCACTCACAGGCACTTATTTACACTTACACACACACACACACACACACTACTCTCTAATGGACCTTGCTGGTGGCGAAATGTGTGTATGTCGCTGTGGTGGTTTGAGAGGGTGCCATGGTAACAGAGAGATACCCCGCACCAGTCAGGCAAAGACTTCCTCAGTGATTTGTTTTTGGACAGGGCTGGTTAATATCATTTTGTACGTTATTTATGCAGACTATGGCAAAGTTTGAAGGATTTATACAGCACAGGAGGAGAGTAAGGTGTAATAAGAAAAATAAATCGCTAAGGAAAAGGTGCTAGGGAGTTGTAGAATGAGTTTTTAGCTGTTATTTTTATCAGAGTGTTCCATTAAGCTGGATGTATAGCTTATCAGACTTAACATGGCTGAGATCTTCATTTTGCTGCTTCTTTCTCATGGCTTATTACAGGCAGAAGACAATGCCACGGCCCTACATTCCTCGCATAGCACTTCCTCGTGACTAGCACCTTAGTCTAATGTCAGGCCCTTGTTACAGCTCAGCATTCAAGGTGGAGAGATGGCAATTTGAGGCCAAGCTAAAAGGAAGCTCTATATCCATTCCTTGACACCCCTTCGTGACTCTACCGTTCTTGCTCCAACACAGGCAAGATTTTCATCCTTTTGTAGCTCATTTCACGAAGCCCAGTGCCAGGAAATGACAGTGTTATGACTCTACATCCTTTACATAACACTTCTTCGTGACTAACATCATGTTTTGGTGTTAATCTATAGCTACAACTCAACATTCAAGATGGAGACGGTAATTTTAGGGCCAGTTAGGGTCAAGAGAGCATAGTGTTATATTCCAGTGTTGATGTATCGTTACAGCTTAGCATTTAAGGTGAGAAGATGGCAGCATTAGGCAAGGTAAAGGTGATTAGAGTATGGTAAACATCTAAGTATAATTTCTGACTCTGATTGCTACAGTCCCTGATGTTTCCTCTAGGACGGTGTTCTCTTATGCACTCAGGCTCCTATGACCCAATCCCAGCTGAATAAAGTCGTCTGGAGTTTAATGGAAAAGAATACGAGAGTTGTCACTATCATTGGAGATTAATATTTACAACATTAACGCTCTCAGACACTCATAAATAGCTCCCAGGTGGATAATAGCCTCTTGTATTAGCTGGACTAAAATGCTAGAGTTACCCCGATGATGAGAGGGGTCTCCGTGCCCTCTAGTGGTTGTAAAAGTAGTTGGGTAAAGTTTCACACAAGTTTCTGGGCTGGACAAGCATGGCATTCCATTGTTCACTCAGTGCCCGCTGGACGATACGAGGGTGAGGATGTATTGGTGTGTTCTTCTGATGTAAGTGTTAAATTTTACTGTTTTTTAGGTTGAAATTCGCTGTTTTTGCCATTAAGATGATTCACACAGGACACAGAGGAATCTTGCTACCAACCAGGAAGTGTTATAGGCCAAACAGATCCAGAAGATGAGGGCAATAGACGTCGTTATGCTGGCTAGGGGTGGCGATGGTGGGTAGGCTTCTCCTCTCGCTGCAAGTGTTGGGTTTTGCTGTTTTTGCCATTAAGGTGACGACATTAGGACACGGGCATATCCTACGGTCAGCCAGGAAGCGCCATGGCCAAAGAAATTGCAGAGAATGTGGGAAATGGACGTAATTTTAATAGGCGTGTATCGTCACCTACATCT
Organism: Birgus latro; assembly: GCA_018397915.1. Classification (NCBI taxonomy): domain Eukaryota; kingdom Metazoa; phylum Arthropoda; class Malacostraca; order Decapoda; family Coenobitidae; genus Birgus; species Birgus latro. The sequence goes on from JAGKTI010002912.1 coordinate 61,824, forward strand.
GTGGCCCTAATTGTCTTATCTATAGCCAGACGTCGTAATCCTGTAAGGGGTGGCCATAAATAAATCACCTCCATGTCATCCTGTACCCTGCCATTTTGCTGGTCTCCCCCCCAACTTACACCCCCACTCTCTCGTACACCTCTCCACTCCCTCCCCCATCCCATCCCTTCACTATGCTCATTCTATTCTAACATGGCCTATAATTGCAATCTCTTCATCTCGAATGCTGAATTGCAACAACAGAATATTATGCTAGTCACGAA